>PVKC010028628.1:0-15392 GCA_004027635.1 Crocidura indochinensis
CAGTTTCCTTGAATGGTATCTTTATAGAGATTTAAAAAAAATCAACTCTTCCTTAAAATATTATATAACTAAGCATGGAGGCACCAGCAGCTTTACCATTTTGTATTCATGTTTTTAAAATGGCAACTTAAGCTATTTGTTTCCTTTAAAATAGTTGGCTCTGTAATTTCAAAATCTATTCCAAATGACTTTGAAAAAAATTCAAGTATTACACCAAGTATGCCAACATGAAAAAATAGTATCAGCTGCCATTTTATGCTTAAACTGGGCTTTTGCAAAGAAAATATACAAATTTGGATACAACGAAATCTTAATTATCTTAGCAGAAAAGCAAAAATAAAATAAACTAAATTACTTTTTAAAACAGGAAGCAAACTGTTCCCCAAACTAGACCCCCAAATACTGTATTATTTGCTTGACATATTTTGATATATGCCTTATATTATTTATGTTTTAATTTAAATCATTTTCTCATTTCCGCAAGGTTTTATAAGATACAAATATCTGCTAAATTGTGGTGGCAGACTTCCTAATTTGCTATTTTTATTTTAAACTTCAGAATTTGTAATCAAATAGGACAACTTAGCTCCTTTTTGTTTGTTTTGTTTCATTTTGTTTTTGCTTTTCTTTTGTCTTGGGGCACACCCAACAGCATTCAGGAATTACTCCTGGCTCTGCACTCTGAAGTTACTTCTGGCAGGCTCTGGGGCCATATGGGATGCTGGGAATAGAACCCGGGTTGGCCGCATCAAGGCAAATGCCCTACTCACTGTGCTATAGTTCTGGCCCTAAAAATAAGCTCTTTAAATTCTTAGCGAATTTATGAATTTTCTTAACCTCACTAAGACTCATTTTCCTTACTCATACAATAGAACTAATAATTTTGGTAGTATGATTGAATAAATTAATATGAGTTTATAATTTGCCCTAACTCACAAAGCTACACTTTTCTCTTAGAATTCAGACATCCTAAAGTCTGATTTCAAGTTCTTATTTTAAATTCTTACTCTGAGTTCTTTAAGATTTGTCAGCTGGTCTCTCCTTCCATTTCTTATATGCGTTGCGATCTTTATCAGGACTTTATTGGTATCTGTTAATTTCTAGGCCATTAATAAATTAGCAGGACTGGTATTCTAAAAGAGATGAAACCACTACATTTTTATAGAAGAAAAACAAATAGATTCATTCATTTATGAAGAAATGGGAAATTATTGACCTTACCCTCACATTGCCATGCAAAAAGCAAACTTTTGTAATAAACAATGAAGGTAAAGAATAGCAATCTTTAAATATTTATGCTGTTCTAGATTTGTTGTGTACTGTAGAAAATTTTACAGAGCTTTTAAGTACTTCTGACTTTATTGCTTTAAACTGCTTAAGCATTTATTCTTAATGGTTTTACAAGGATAATGCATATTCTCCTAATAGGATGGTACTGAAAATCAAATTAATACATTACATATCCCTTTTAAAGACTGAATTTTCAAGTAACTCAGTGAGTACTATTAAGCCTCAGCATAGCCCCTTGACAACTTTTCCTTAAATACAGATTAAGTTTTGCTTGCTCAACTAAGTATATTTGGGGTAAATGGTTTCTTCCTGAGATTATGGCTGCCACTGGAGGATTTTAGGTATTCCAAGGAGTCAGTCACAAGCACAGAAATAACCTTTCCAAGGGTGAACTTCTTCATTTTATTGCTCCAAGTACCTATGGGAATTCAATAGGAACAAAATGCCCCGGAGGACTAATTTGAATACTATTTTCCCAGTAGAATTCTTAGTGAAATGGTAATTTATTAGCTAGCCAAGGATGCTGATGCTTAGATCAGCTCAGAAAAGTGCTAAATTCTATAGAGCTAAATCAGAGAATCATTAGTTTATAATGCAATCTCCTCAGGGGGGTAAAAATAGAGTCTATGATTCTATGTTCTGGAATAAACCTCTGAAAGGAACTTTAATAAAGAAAATCATTAGCTACCATAAAAGAAATTAATAGTCAATTATTTTAGACATTTAAATAATATAGCTTGTATTATTAATATATTAAAAACTAAATAATGCTATAATTTATGGCAATAAATTACTTGCTTTTTTTGTAATGGCAATATTTTGGCATGATGAGATGTTCAGTAAGTATTTGCTGGAGAATCTTAAAAGACCAAGTATATTTTATTAAAACTTATTTTCATTTGACTTTTAAAAGTTCTCTGGGCAGTTATTTGGTCAGGAGATTTTAACTAGATGAGATGGTTTTAGTTTAAAATTAGGAATTATTGTTTATAGAACAGGGACAAAACTTGACCGAACAAGGTCTTACTTCCTCAAAATTCCCTCTTTCATTAATGTCATTTTTTTCAATGTATTTAAAAAAACAGTGCATGCCCCAGATTCTGAAGTCACTAATATATATTCATGAGTCATGTAGATCTGATCAGAGTGCTATTCTGCACAACTATATACTTTACCACAGTCATGTCTCAAAATATTGGGACTCTTGGGCCAATGAAGTGTAAAGGTCTTTTTCTTCACATTCAGAAGAGTGAGAATTCTTATATGTGATAACATTTTGTTGCCTACTTTTTAATTATTCAGATAAAGTATTGACAAACTGAGGAAGATAGACAGAGTAAAAGTTAGGTTGGTCCTCTTTGTGATTCAGAAGAGCCATTTTTACCCAGGTTAGTGCATCCAGAAAAAATCAGCCACAGATTTTTTTAATCAATTAACCACATGGCAACCCATAAAAATGTACCATTCTGTAAAAATCACAAAGGAAAAGTAGTGCAGAACCTCATCACACTTCATGAATGAAGATGGCTGTTCTTAAGACCCAATTAATATCAACCACCTATGTAACTTTAGAGAGAAAATGTTGAGAATATTCAAGGAGCTCAAAGAAGCCATGGAAATGGACAGTCAATAAGACTCAAGAGGATATGAGAATAGAAATGATAAAACTTCAACAAGAGATGACAGAAATGAAAAACTTGGTTGGCAAAATGAAAAACTCACTAGAAGACCTCACCATCAGAGTAAACAGCTGCTGACAGAATTAGTAAGCTCTAAGATGAGTTTCATAACACCTCCAGACAACAGTAGAAGATGGAACACATTCTTAAATGGACAGAAGATGAAAAAGATTCTAAAAATAAATGAACAGATGACAATAGAATTTAGGGGTAAATTCAACTGAAACAACATAAGAACCATTGGGGTCCCCAAGAACCAAGAAAAAACTGAAAGAACTGCCACATCCTAGTTTAGTGATTAAAAAAAAGAAAAAAGGACAACTTTGGTGGTGGGAATTTCCCTAGTCCAATGTCAATATGTACCTAAAATATTACTGAGAAAGATATGTAATCCACTTTGGTCAAAATAAAAATTTTTATAAAAAATGGATAGAAATAGAATACTGAAAGATGCAAGATCAAAAAAAGGAAATTTCACACAAAGGAGCATCCTTAAGATTAAGAGCAGATTTACTGCAAGCAATGTTTCAGTTCACCACAATTGTAGGATATAGTGAAAAACTCAATAAAATGAATGCCTCCTCAAAAAATACTCCACCCACCCAGACTTATTTCACATTTAAAGGAACAATACACAGCTTTACAGATAAGCGATAGTTCAAGAACTCTACAGACTCAAACACAATTTAAAAAGGAGACCTGAGGGGCCGATGTGATAGCGCAGCAGTAGGGCATTTGCCTTGCACATGGCTGATCCAGGACAGTCCTGGGTTCAATCTGCAGAGTTCCATATGGTCCCCCAAGTCAGGAGCGATTTCTGAGTGCAGAGCCAAGAGTAACCCCTGAACATCATTGGGTATTTGCTTTGCACATGACTGACCCAATTTTAATTCCTGGCAACCCATAAGGTCCCCCAAGACTACCAGGAGTGATTTCTGAGCACAGAGCCAAGAGTAACCCCTGAATACCACTGGGTGTGGCCTCCCAAAAAATCTCACTCATGCCAATGAACTAAATGCAGCAATTAGGAGACTAATATCAGACGGCAGAGACTTTAGGCTTTAAAAAGTTATAGAGGGGGCCAGAGAGATAGCATGGAGGTAAGGCATTTGCCTTGCATGCAGAAAGATGGTGGTTTGAATCCTGGCATCCGATATGGTCCCTGGAGCCTGCCAGGAGCGATTTCGGAAAATGGAGCCAGGAGGAACCCCTGAGCGCTGCCGGGTGTGACCCAAAAAAACAAACAAAAAAAAAGTTATAGAGACAAAACTGATAATTTCTTAATAAAAATGTCATACTTTTAAACATTTATGAACCCCATGTGGGAACAGAAAAGGATCTAAAGCAATTATTAATATTGAAAAAAGACACCAATAGCAACAAAATAGTAGTTGAAAATTTCAACACTGCTCTGTCACCTCTTGATCGAACAAGAAGGCTCAACAAAGATATACTGACTTTGGAGGAAGAAATGGAAGGGAGAGGTTATGCATCCTGAAGCTAAATATATATTCTTTTGTATTGCTCACAGGACATTCTGCAAGACAGATCATATGCTGGTCCACAAAAGCATATCTCCATAAAATCAAGAAAAGAGAAATTGAGAAATAACTATAACACTTAGAAATTAAACAGATAAGTACTAAATAACCAGCAAATCAGAAAAAATATCAAAGAGGAAATCAAAAGCTTTATGAGAACAAATGAGAATGAGGACACAATTTATCAGAATCTCTGAGACACAGCAAAAGCTACTGTAAGAGGAAATTTTGTAGCTTTGTAAACATTCATTAAGAAGGAAGGGCCTATATAAATAATAGTGTCACAGCTTAAAAAAAATCAAAATGACCAACAAAATGAGTTGAAAGCAGACAAGAAGAAGATAATAATAAAGCAGAGCAGAAATTAATGAAGTGAAAATGAAAAATGTCAATCAAAAAAATCAATGAAAGCAATAGTTGCTTTTTTCAATAATATACAAGATCAATAAACCACTAACAAAACTCTGAAGAGAGAGAAGAACCCTAATAACCTGATCAGAAAAGAAAGGGTGAATCTTACAATAGATACCTACAGATATTCAAAGGGTAATCAAAGATTACTTTGAGAATTTTTATGCCACAAAACAAGAGAACCTAGAAGAAATGATTGGATTCCTAGAACTTCTCAATGTGGAATCAAGATGATGTGGAATATCTGAATAGACCAATCCTCTTGAAATTGAAATGGTCATCAAAGGCTTTCCAAAAATTAAAGTCAAGGCCCACATGGATTCACTATTTTTTTCAAAACTTTAAAAAAGAGGAACTACTGCCATTTTTTCTCTTTCAGAAAGCTGAAGAAAAAGAAACACTCCTAAACAATTTCTTTAAACATAAAACCCAAACCAAGATATACACAAGAAAAGAGAATTACAAGCCCATATCCTTGATGAAGATAGATGCGAAAGGTCCTCAACAAAGTACTAGTAATCTAACAAACAAAATCCAACAATTCATCAAAAAAGATCATGACCAAGTGGTTTCATCCTAGACATAGGTTTCATTAATATATCAAGTCAATCAACATAATACACCATGTCAATAAAATAAAACAAAAAAAATCATATGATCATAGCAATAAAAAAGTAAAAGCATTTGTTAGATCCGGTAACTATCCATGATAAAAACTCTCAACAATATTGGAATTGAAGGGACATTCCTTCATAGAGTGAAGACTGTTTATAACAATGTGGGAAAACTAAAAGTCTTTCCTCTAAGATTTGGTATAAGACAAGATTGCCTATAAACACAATGCAGGAAAGTCTTGAGTAACATTTTACTCTTTAATAAGCATAGTGCAAACCATAGTGTCTATAGGGAAAATGTGTGTATGTGAGAGAGACAGAGACAGACGGACAGAAATCAAGAGAGAAGAGAAAGAAGAAAATTGCAAGGATGGGGTAGAGGGAGGCAGGAATGAAAAAAAGACACTGGTGGCAGGAAATGCTCTTTGGTGAAGGGTGTTGCACATTGTATGGCTGAAAGTCAATCATTAGCATTTGTGTAAATGTGTATCTCACAGTGGTTTTATTAAAGAATTTATATAAAAAAATAACTGACAAAAAAACTGGCCCACTGGATGTAACAGTTTACTATTATACTTTAGTTACTTGGGACTCAATCTGCAAGCTGGGTTATTGAGATTTCTAATGTCTTCTAGTTACAACATAACATTTATGTTTGCATTTATAGGTACCTTTTAGGTGTTGTGCAGGAAGCCACATGCTACTGGTGGGAAAGGAAGTTGGGGCCTTCTCCATGAATTTCACATTTTTCAGTTATTTACTTCACTCCTGTGTTGGTTGTTTTTAATTCAACCTTACAGTTAATTACCTGCCTTCTCAATGCATTTCAATAATTATATTAAGCCCTTTACATTACAAGAAGCCCACATTAGTTCCTCTTTTTTTGCAAACTGAAAAAAATCAGAACAGGGTTTTTTGGGGGGTTATTTTAATGGAGTTTTGGGGGGGTTATTTTAGGGGTTTTTGGGGATTATTTTGAGGGAGTTTTTGGGGTGGTTTTTGTTTTTTGACAAAAGACAAAATCAAAATGAGAGGACTCATAATATTCCAAAGTACACTATTTGACTTCGAAGTGGTAAAAATATTAGCATTATGTATTTTAATGCTTTTTAAATTTATTTATTTTTACTAAAATAATATCTTTATTTAAGCACCATGATTACAAAAATGTTTGTAATTGTGCAGTATTATGTATTTTTTTAATAGGCCACCATACATATAGCCTGGGCAGCAAGTATCACTACCAAGCTTTTTACCAGAACTACTTTATACAGACTATAAATTTATTATACTATTCCTGATTATTCTATCATATATAAATTTATTTTACTACATATACTTAGGTTAGTATTATATTAGGCTTAGTACATGCAGTGGTAAAATTTTGTGGGATTTTGTATGACATTTAAGCATAGGAATGCTTAAACATATTTTCTCATGTAACTAAAAGAAATTGCATTATGACATTTCAGCCTATAAAAGATTTCATAGAAGGGCCAGAGTGATAGCACAGTGGGTAGTGTTTATCTGCACACAGCCAAACATTTCATATGGTCCACTGTGTAAAATAAAAATATCCATGAGTTGTGAGACTGCCACAGACACACTGTTTGGAGCTCCTAAAGCAGACAGGTCTGATGATGAAGGGTAGTGGCTGAGAAATAATACCAAGCCAGTCAAAATGTTAACAGGAGACAGTCTGCTTTTTGAACCATAGCCTCTCTGTGCCGTGTGCTCTCTCTATGCCCCAAGCCAGAACTCTCTTTCTTTATTCAAATGAATTCCCAAAACCAGGATAGGGAAGGTCTAGTGTTTCAGGTGGGTTTTTACATATCAAATGAAGAAGTTACTTGGGAAGAAGTCAGAGGAAACCTTTGTTTATCTAGGTTTTTTTCCAAGGTTCACCTTACATTTCCACCTTTTCTGTTTTAAACAAAACAAAGAAAGTGAGAAAAGTTCCAAAAGTTTTGTTTGACTTTTCTCTGCCAGAGATTGGAACACCTCAGTACTTAAGTGATCAAAGTTTAAATGTATGCGTCAGTTGTCAAAACAATCAGCTTTTTTCAAATTTTACACATATCACAATTTTTTCATAGACTTCTCTGAACATAAACATTAGAACCTTCTGCAGATACACAAAATTTGAAATATTTTAATCATTTTACACCAAGCACTATGAGTCTAGAACATTCAAGTTTCTTTTTATAAGCTTTTTAAAGAAAATCACAAGAACATTTCTGTATATATATATATATTTATATGTAAATCTAGTTATATATATACAGTTATACAGTTTGAAAATGTTTTCTAAAACATTCTTATAATGCACAATAAAACATCAGTGATTGGGAAACATTCACTAGTATAGTTGAGAACTTTTTAAACCTCTAACAGCATTATGCATTTTCCCAGAATTGTACAGAACATAACAAAAGGATCCATACAGATAAAACACAATGTAGTCATCAATATACTGACTGATCAAATAGGATCAAGAGTAACAAAGTAACAAAGTTAATATTTTTTCGGAGATAATCCAAGTGCAGGAGGTTCTAAAAAGCAGCTTCTCCTCAAATGAGCTTTGACTGGGTTCTCATCTTAACTTTCTTATCCTTCTGCATTAAGTTGCTGAGTTAGTCTGGAATGGAAAGTCCTTCAGTCCCTGAACTGGAATCTGGGTTAGAGGGACCCACATAGCTACCTGCAGACAGTTCCCCTACAATGGAGCTTTCTTTTTGGCTTCTACCCCATCACAAACTGCTTCAGGTTGTGGGGACCAAGATCCTTGCACAAAGCACCTTTGGTACATGAAAGGCCATGGGCCTTGATCTCTGAGATTGCTTAGAGTCTTCAGCTCTCTCCCATTCACTGCCTGCTTTTGTCCTGCTGAAGGGGTGTGTGTGCCCCCCCCAATGAAATAGATTTCATATGAATGATCTAATTTGAAGGTATCATAGAAACCTGCATATTGTAGTAATTATTCTGAATCTTGGAAATAAAAATGAATAAATAAAACTTGAAGTGCGTTTTTAATAAACTAATAAACACCCAAGGAGGTACTTTTGTACAAACAAAAATGCTTTTAGAATGTGTATGCATTTACATAATTCACACCTTATTTGCCATAATAATTTTTTCATTACTTGATATAAACTCATTTGTATGCAATCAACTACGTCACTGTTAAAATTATTCTTTTAAATTGTATGCTGTTACAGATAAAGGAAATTAGTCATATTAGGACATTCTCTTAAAATAAACAATATGTTATGGAAATAAAACAACACTAAATGACCCTCCCTTGTTATTTCAGGACAGACTCTATGACTGAAAAACTAAAGACTTAGACCATAGAAAAATGTCAGGCTTTAGAGGAGGTAAGAAGAATGATTTCTGCACTGTCCAATCAATTCATTCAGATTAATGTTTCTTTTAGGAAGTGAGCAGAAGAATTGATATTTGGGACATGAACGTAGGTTCATATTATGCAGTTTAGTAAAAAGCTTTTTGGCAGCATTGTTCATTAACAACTGCAAGAATACTACTAAGCATATATTGAATGCTATTTGTCCATGGTTTCCAACCTGGGAGACAACAAAGGCCTGCAGGCCCGAGGTTGAAAACAACCTTGATAAGGGGGGTAGGTCTAGGATCCCCAGGAAATACATTGCCACTAATCCTTGGGCCTATGACTAAAAAATGCTCAAAAGTTAAAAGTTAAAACGTCAAAAGTTAAAAGATCTCACTTTTGTGGCCGGGGTGAAAGCACAATGATAGGGCATTTGCCTTGCATGCAACCAATACAAGATAATCCTGGGTTTGATCCCTGGTTTCCCATATGGTCCCCCCAGCCAGGAGTGATTTCTGAGCACAGAGCTAGGAGTAATCCCTGAGTGTAAATGGGTGTGCACCCCCAAAAGAAAACACAAACTCTCACTTGTCTTCAAGAGTTCTTGTTAGAGAACATGTCATTGCAAATAAACAAAATAAAACAACATAATTAATTTTGATTTTGTTCATTTGTTTTGATGGGATAGTGTGAATGGGTTGCAGAAAAGATTGACTTGTTTTATTTTGTTCTGTTTTGTTTATGTGCCAGAGAGCAAATCTAAGGACTAATAAAAGAGAAACATGAGCTCTCTAACTATGTTACATCTCTGTCCTAATTTTTGTTTGTTTATTTGTTTGTTTTAATACAAAAATCAGGAAATTAGAACAGCAGCTATTTATTTCCTTTCTCTTTCTTTTGCTTCTTCTCATAAAGTATCATGCACCATGACTTATACCAAATATGTGCTGAATAAATATTTGAGAAATTCTGTTACTTTTCTCACATTCTGAATTTATTTTCAATTTGGAATATGAATTACTAATATTTTAAAAGAATTACTTATTTGACTTTATACATGGCATTGGCTTTATACATACTGTTCACCCACCCTGATAAAGGAATTTAACATTTTGTCCATTACTTTATACAGAAACAATTGAGATAGGTATTTTTTTTTTAATTTTTGGGCCATGCCTGGTGACATTGAGAGGTTACTCCTGGCTATGCACTCAGAAAAAACTACTGGATTGGGGGACCATATGGGACACCAGGGGATTGAAATGCGGTCTATCCTAGGTTAGCAAGTGTAAGGCAAATGGCCTACCGCTTGCACCACCACTCCAGCCCCTGAGATAGGTATTTTTTATCTTCATCACTTACCCATGAAGAGACTGAATCTTGAGGAGGTGGTGTTGGGATTCTAGCCAAAGCAGCCTGTCGTTAGGACTGTTTCTAAGAATCTGACAAGTGACATTGTAAAACATTAGAGCCAAGTGTCCACAGAATTTTTAGAGTCTATCATATTTCAAGAACATAAAAGGTCCCTGTGAATATGCTATTTTGCATAAGCTTGGCAGAAGAGGCAGAATGTCAAAGTTGTGTGTGAACCTTACAAGCAATAATAATGCATCAAAATCCTTGTACAGAATTTCCTGCGAGCCACAGAATACAGTGTACTCATTTTTACTTTAACGGAGCACCATATAACTTATCCAGTTTACAGATGAAGAAACTGAAACACAAGCAGTTAAGTCACTTTCCCTAGGACTTAATGCTAGAAAAGTATTTAGAGGAGCAACAGAATGTGGACAGATTGTCCAGATGAAAGCCATACCTAGGAACTTTAGAAACAGTCAAACATTCTGCCATATCAGGGTATCTGATATCTGAGTAGAGCACTTGAGACAAGCTTTCTTCCATTCCTGGCAAATTGTAGAAGGCGTTTTTGAGAATTGAGAAACAAAAATTGCACTTGATTCTCTTCAAGAATTGGAACACCATCAAAATAGTTTGGGATAATTTTTTCATTGTAACTTGATTACATATAAAATTGTTGACCAAGTCTTTCCTCTGTGAAGCCTCCAGGGCAGCCTCCATTACATTAACCTTCTAGAATAGATGTTCTTGGTGTCCTCTGAAGACCCGCAGGTCCACTTTACACCTTTGTAATTATTTTTATCCTTCAGCCCACTTAGGATGAACTGAATGACAGAGCAGGATCTCTCTCCTTACCATGAATCCCATAGCAAATACAGAATTTGAAATATAGAATATACCCATAAAATTATGATATCTATAAGAAGTACTTTATTGACAATGTCAAGACAAACAGCAACTAATTTTGCTTCATTCTCTACCTCAAAGATCTACATTTTAGCACTTCCCTATTGAGTCTCTGTATACATCAACATGCCAAGATAGAAAGCAAAACTATCTTTTGTGTCCCTCAGAACTTCTGATCTCTTATTTATTTATTTATTTATTTATTTATTTATTTATTTATTTATTTATTTATTTATATTTTGGTTTGAGGCCACAGCTGATGACATTCATGGGTTACTCCTGACTCTGCGCTCAGAAAGAGTTCCTGGGCTTGGGGGACCATATGGCTCACCAGGGGATCCGAACCAAAGTCCGTCCTGGGTCAGCCATTTGCAAGGCAAGAGACCTACTGCTACACTACTTCTCTGACCCTTTCTGATCCCTTATTTTTTTTAATATATTTTTTATTTTCATCATAGTGGCTTACATATCTTTCACATTAGTATTTTAGGTACATATTAACATTAAATCATGGGAATACCCACCACCAAATTTGCCTTCCCCCTCCCCTGTTCCCTTTATTAAGGAGAATTTGTAAGCTCTTGCTGAATACATCCTTCCTGTGTGACCAAAAGAAAAAGATACTCAGCTGTTGGTTTACTAACTTGTTTACTGAATTGTTTACTAAATTTACGAAATTGTTACTAAATTCTACATTGGAGCCTGTCATTGTCTTATCAAGCCAAATTTCTCCTCAGTTCCCTAACCACAAGCACTCACCAAAATTCTCTTCACACCCATTATTTAGCACTTTTCAGATTTCCAAAACTTTCTTGTCTTCCTTCTTGCTTTTGCTTGAGCTGTGCCCTAAGTTGACTGGAATAGTTTTTCTTTCCTTCTTGACGTGGTGAACGCTGACTCGAATTAGTTCAGGTCACTGAATCTCGATTCTGTCTTTCTTTTGTATGAGTCATTTTTATCTGGGAAAATGTTCCCTAAAACTGGATAGATTCATGGAGTCTCTTGTTAGAAAGTAAAATTGTATTGGGGAAAAGACTAGGTTATATTCATCTCTGCATCCAAAATGCCTATTAAACCTAATATCTACAAACTAGTCAATCACTGTTGAATCATGCCCTTTCCAAGACCTCTAAATTTTCCTTCTCTCTCTGTGGAAGGAGAAAATCAGAATTTCATTCATGCATGAGCAATCACTAATAGTTGTATGCTCAGACCATCGAAGAAGCAGATAAGATCACAAGGTTAGATACACAGGAGATATGCATGAACTCGCTTGCATTGACAAGGGGGAGGTAAGTGGGGAGAGCGTCAGATAATCACACAGGTCCCCTATGGAAGAGAGAAGGAATAAAGGTATTGCTCTGGAAATATTTTTGTATGTTTCAGTTATAAATTTTCAACAAAACAAGTGGTGAATCTTCAAGCCAGTAGTCATTGATTACAATTTCTGCATCCTGGCCAAAGAGATAGCATAGAGGTCAGGCGTTTGCCTTATTATATGCAGAAGGATAGTGGTTCGAATCCGGGCATCCCATATGATCCCCTGAATCTGTCAGGAGCAGTTTCTGAGTGTAGAGCCAGTAGTAACCCCTGAGCGCTGCCGGGTGTGACCCCCCAAAACAAAACAAAACAAAAAAGTAATTTCTTCAATTGCCAAAAACTGGTTGCCTTTTTACTCTGAGGTTCTCATTGACTTACTGGGAACATGTTGTTCTTGGCAAGTTGGGACTTCCTTGTCATACAAAAAGTTAGATTTCAGGTGTAATAACAGGAGCTTTTGTTCAGTTTCATTCCCTAAGTTAGATATATGAAGAGTCACATTTCATGGTGAATACCAGTGTTGGAGACCCATAAAGCAACAGGAATAATTTCTATATCATGTCTGTAGTGCTACCCCTAAATACAATTTAAATACAGGAACCATGCTTAAATAATAGACAACTAGAAAATGAACTAAGAATCTTAAATCCATTTTTAATTACTTCAGTCTTATGTAAGTCTAAGTTGTTAGTTATTTTTCTGACATTTTAGAGGGAAATAAAATACTCAGCTGAAAAACTTAAAATAGTACAGGGAATTTTTTAGCACAATTACATTTTAGAGAAAAATTCAATAGGTGGTTTTTTTGGGGTTTTTTTTGTTTGTTTGTTTGTTTTTTTGCCTACAGTTTCTAATGAGTAGATGTTTGACTAAGGTCATAGATTCCTGGACCTTAGAGGTAGAATTCAACAGGGTCCCTCAAAAAACAAACACATTTAACAAATTGTTAATGTCACATATCTTGAGAAAGAACAAGCAAGTATGCTGTATGAAACAAATCATATCTAATTTATAGAGATTTTAAAAGACAAATGTTTTCTAAATTCCAGAAGACTTTTAAAATTTGCATTCTTATAAATAAAGCTTCATAGAAGCAAACCTAGGTCTAATAAATAAGTAAAAGCCAATCATTATTTCATATGACATTTTCATGCCAGAAAAATGAGGCAAGGTAGTATATATACTGTATTTGTCTGTGAATAATACGACTGGGAGTATAAGACGCCCCCCTAATTTTGCAGTTAAAACATAGGTTAGGCCTATATTCGCTGTATAGAACAGAACGTTCCTGTGCGGCAACTGTATGTCCCACAGTGAGTCAATCACAACAAGCAAAGGTCCAAAGGTTCTACTGTCATAGACTTCCTCTCTGACTGGCCCATCTGAGCAGGCTTTTGACAGTGTAGATTCGGGTCCAGAACATTGTCTAATTTGCATCCATCAAAAGCTTGCTTGGATTGGCTGAGTGAGAGAGGCGGTCTGAGCAGCCTTGAAGTGATTGTTCCCTTATCATAGGCACCTTTTCTGGCAATTCCCCAGTAGGGTCAATTAATCTCCCCTACTACATGAACCAAACGACACCCCATCCTCGGACCCTAGCACTGAACCACCAACACGGTTAGCTGGGTTTTGCCAGAGTGGCCCCCAGATCTCCAAAATACTGTTTGGGAGACTCCAAGAAAGAGATTTGGAAACTCTGCAGCCTGATTTTGTTGTTGTTGTTGTTGTTGTTGTTGTTGTTTCGTTTAGCAGCATATTGAAACATTTTTTGGCATATACTCGGAGTATAAGACGACCCCTGAATTTTTCAGTTGACTTTTTTTTGTTTCAAAAGTCATCTTATATGCTGGCAAATACAGTAATATGACTTATTATAACTATATGATGTGGTTTCTCCATTCAAAATTTCATTCTACTCATATTACCCTGCACTCTCTGAAAACTTCACTACTCTTACTACATTATGCATTTCCTCATAAATTTTAATCTTGCTGAAATGCTTTCTATTTCATCCATTTTTATCTTGAACTAGTAAAGAATACCTTATGCCAGGAAGTCTTTTTCTGGTTGTTTTAGTGACCAGGCTTAGGACATACTCCTGACCCTGTGCTCCAAGAACCATAAATCTACACAGGGATAGAACCCTGGTTGGCTACATATAAGCAAGTGCTCTCCATGCTATGCTATCACTTTGGTCCCAAAAAGTCTTTCCCAAAAATCATTTTACCATTTATTTTTAGAAATTACCCACACACACACCCCCAAAAAAGTAAAATACTGATTCTAGGATTTTCATTTTCTGATACCATTCAAATAAATTTTACTTTGTAAGGCTCTGGTTTAAGTAATTGCTTTTCCTTCAAGCTTGTTTTCAGTTATATCATATTTTGTCTTAAATCTTAAATGAGAAAGCCTTAAGGAAAATGAACTATTCTTTTGCACCTTTCATACATCTGTTTTTTGTATGTAAACATTTTATTTTATTTATTATTTTTTATTTTTTTATTTTAACACCTGAATTACATACATAATTGTGTTTGGGTTTCAGTCATGTAAAGAACACCACCCATCACCAGTGCAACTTTCCCATCACCATTGTCCCAAATCTCCCTCCTCCCACCCACCCCCCGACTGTACTCTGGACAGGCTCTCCATTTCCCTCATATATTCTCATTATTAGGACAGTTCAAAATGTAGTTATTTCTCTAACTAAACTCAACACTATTGTGGTGAGCTTCATGAGGTGAGCTGGAACTTCCAGCTCTTTTCTCTTTTGTGTCTGAAAATTATTGTTATTTCAAGAATGTCTTTCATTTTTCTTAAAACCCATAGATGAGTGATACCATTCTGCGTTTTTCTCTCTCTCTCTGACTTATTTCACTCAGCATGAGAGATTCCATGTGCATCCATGTGTAGGAAAATT
>PVKC010028629.1:0-15372 GCA_004027635.1 Crocidura indochinensis
AGAGAGAGAGAAGCTGGTAGTTGTCATGCTATAGGTTTATTGTCCATAATGGAAGAAGGATCCATTTGCTCAACTGATATCATCAAATGTCTGATACCCTCCTGGGAACTATGATGGACAGCCCTCGATAAGTCCTACTTGGTTATTTGTGTGTGTCCATGCATGTGTGTGCATGCGGGTACGTGTGTGTACACGAACACGAATGCACAGACCAAGTATGGAAGTACTCAGGTTTTACTTCTGGTTCTGCACTAGGATGAAAAGTAAATCCACTATATTATTCCAGGCCCTGAGACATTTGATTAGAAATATAGCTAGCAGAAAAGGCAAAAGTTGAGAGTTTGGTCTTGGCAGCTCCTCTGTAATATGAGGAAAGCAATGCTGCATTTTGAACCCTCCTTATTGGTGGACTCCCCACATACTGGAAGAGCCAACAGGATGGTGTCAATGGTTCTAACTTTAGTGGTGGCACAGGTAAAGAAAATGAGAGGAAGCTATCCCCATGTCTCAAAGGCAGGAAGGGCAGTCTCACTGACCTCCCTCCCCTTGGCCTGGATCTAACAGGGAGAGTTTTAGTCATGAGAAAGGCTGACTAGGGGATTTAAGTCAGTGTCCAGGGAGCCATAACTAACACCTGACTGTTTCCAGTTGTGCTAAGCACACATTTGTGAGGTTGTGTGACTGTCTACACAGCAGCAGAGCCTTTCCAAGGGGCTCTAACAAGCCGTGAAAACAGGCTGGTCTTTCTCCCTCAGGAAGCTTCCTGTTGTTGGGGAAAAAAATCATTACCCAAACAACTGAAGCTCATGGAGGCTAATGAAATGATTTCCTTTGTATCAGCCATGACAGGAGACAGAGTCCCAAAGAAGCCTGTGTAGGCGAAAAGTGTGAGGGTGTCAGTGAGTGTTCCAAACTGATATACAACATGGTAGCTTGAAGAAGGAATTTATGGCATTTATTGTGGGTCATCAGGGCCAGTGAACATTGGTGTGTGCCGAACCCTTCTGCTTTTGCCTACTTGCATGGTACCAAGAGGGAATGAGATATAGGTAATGTAGGTGATGACCATGCAAAAGGTTTTTACCATGAACACAGACCCCATTGTCAAGTGAGGCCTTTCCCTAGCCTCCTGCACCCCATTCATCCTTCTCTTGGAGTACAGGGTAAGCTCTGGCAGCTGCAGTGAGAAGCACACCAGAGCAGAGAGTAGGCCACTATTGGACCTTTATTGTCAGTCCCTGGGCTCCCAAACTGTGTGGGATTCTGGGTTCACCAGAACCCCATGTCCTAAGAGACACGAAAACCCAGGGCTGAGTGGCAGAAGTGTTCTGCCAGCCCACTAGCCAAGATAATTACTGTCCAGCCACATCAGACTGTCCAGACTCCTGGTTTCTTTGAAAGCAAAAACTGGCTCTCCTCAGTTCTGAGAACCCCTGGCTTCTCTTTTCTCCCCATTTGCTAGACTTAAAGCAATCTTTTCCAAATTAAACTTGAATTTCAAGCTTCATTAAGACTGCTGTTGCAGTGTTTTTAAACAGTGAGACCAAAAAGACAAGAAAAAGAAACTGCTCCACAAAAATAGCTGAGTTGGGGTTAGCTTTATGGGTTTGTTTTTGTTTTCATTTATGGCTGTTGTCTCTATTCTAAACCAGAAAACATGCTGTATAGTACACAGCTACTCACATAGCTCTTCTCTGCAGTTTGCACTCAGGGCATTGGTTGCTGAGAGGAGCAGCTGGGTTGGTGGGATATGATCAGTGATCCCCACTCTGTGTGGCTACCCCTGTGTACCCCACATGACAGAGAAAGCATAGTCCTCCATAGTCCAACATTAGAAAGTGTTGTAGAAGGCATACATTTCTCCCTGTATGTATGCCAGCTCCCTCAGGGCCTGAACTGGGGTTCAGGATGCTAAGTGACTGTAAAATGAGGTGCACAGATGTCCTCTCCAGAACCAAGAGGAGAGTTGCTTACACAAGATTCATTTAAGTGCCTAAAACCAGGGAGAAGAACATAGTAATCTAGACCCTGAACAATGTGATAGAAATTATCATGTTATTTTCAACATGGATTAAACTCTCAAGATAATTTTATAGTCTACTTTATAGGTCCTACAATTATGTCTTTCTCAACAGAAGAATGCACTTTGGCCTTTTTTGTTTCTGGATTAAAATTTGTGTAACAAATCATAACATACTTGTTGCTATAAAAGGAAAAAGAAATCTAATGTAATAAAGAAGAGGTACATTTATAGCAGTGCTACTCAACCAGGAGTCTAGGATATTCCTAGGAACCAAACATGAAAATCACATAAATGGAGGTCATGACACCAGATTAGGAACCCACTTATATAGGACAAGGGAGTGGGGCAGTGAGCATGGGAAGGAAATAAAATCAGGCTTGGTCCCCGTGGAGAAAATGTTGAGAAACTGGGTTGGAGCATGTCCCTGAGGCCAGGGCAGTGTCTATGTCTTCCTCTCATATGCTTCTCCCAAGACAGGTATGTAAGCTGAACTAGTCCCCACAATCACACCAGCAGGAATGTAAGTTGGAAATGAAACCTGTGCTTAACAAAAAGCAGCCCACGGAATCTAAACTCCCACTGTCCCTTTAAAGGATATGCAGGCAGAGTCAAGGTGTGTTCAACTCTGTCCAGGTTCCGGTATATAGAGCAACCTGGAAGGAGGCATTTCAGCAAGCCCATAGCAATGCTCCCTACTGCTCACTGCTAGAATGGAGGTGTATAGGCACTCCAGAACTGGCTTGCCCTTCACATGTTTTCTACACCCCCATTTCTTGTGATAAGAGACAGGCAAGAAATTGACCTTTAAAAAGCCCATGTTACAGTGGGAAGATAAAGACTGTGCTAGCTTTTTGAAAGAGCCAGAATTTATTGTAGCAAATGACAAAAACCTCTCCGAGATGTGCTGGGAAGAGGAGCCACCCTTCCCACCTCACCCATACCCCAGGGGACTTCTCTGGATGTTGCCCACAGCCTGCTGTAAAGCCATCCTCAAATCAGACTACAGACAATAGTCCTTTCATTCTTCCATCCTTCTTTCCTTCCATATTTTTTTAGTTTTTTCCTTAATTCCTTTCATCCTTTTCTACCTTCCTTCCCTCCTTTCCCTCCTTCCCTGTCTTTTTCTCTCCTTTGTTCTTTCCTTCCTTCTTTCCTACATCTTACCTTCCTCCTTTTCTCTCTTCTTTCCTCCTTTCTGTCCTTCCATCCTTCTTTCCTTCCTTCTTCCTTTCCTTTTTCTTCCTTCCTTCTTTTATTTTTTTCTTTCTGTCTTTCTTGTCAAGCCAAACAGCGCTCAGGGCTGCTCACACTAGTATTTAAGGTCTCTTCCAGGAGTGCCTAGGGAACTATGTAGTGCCAGGGATTGAACCTGGCTGCTCTTCCATGCAAAGCATAGGCTCTAGCCCTTTGAACTACCACTCTTGCCCTCATGTCACCTTTTTAGAGAGAAGCAAGTGCTTTCCTTTGCAGGTCCAGTCAGACTGCTTGATTCAGAATACTCATATTATCAGATGTGCATTTTTATCCCATTCATTCCTTCAAAAGTGCTTTCTATGGGCAAGGTGCTGGGGACAGAGAAATAAATCAGCAGTCGCTGCCCTCTGTGGAGGGGTTTAAAGAATGAGCCACAATTAATAGAGAGAATGATAGACTGTGAATGGCATCTGACAGTGGGACCTAGAGAAAAAAGAGTTACCAGAACCCAGTTCTTCCATCACACTGGCATTTCACTTTGTGTTAGTCACTCACTCTGAGTAATTTGTACGATAGGAGGGATAACCAGGTCCCCTCCAATAGCAGCTGTTTCACCGGTGGCTTAGAAATCCCTGATGGTAACTGCAGAGCCCTCCTCATCAGGTACTAGTCTTCATCCCCACCCCTTACTCATGGTCACTGACCCCAGGGACTGAACTACTCTAATCCCAGAACTCATCGAAAACTATTAAAGCTCCAGTACCAACGGTTGCTACTCCTAGTCTTGTGTCCTTCTGGCCCATGTGGGAAGGACAGATGTCACTGTGAATCCCTCACTAATCATTCAGCCTATTCACAGTTCTGAGAATCAGGTGGGGCTCTTTGTCCTGGTTTTACCCGGACAGGACACACACAAGCTCACATACACAGTGGAGAGTAACAGTTCCGGGGAGAAGGAAGGTGTTGGAGTTTCCAACCTGAGCTGTTTCTCCCATGTATCCAGTACCCCAAGTTTAGCAGCAAGATGACCAATGGGGTCTATCTTGAGTGCCCTGGCTTCCATTCCCATTGACAGTGCCTCAATGGAACATTGACTGCAGCTCCACGCCCCCCAGTAGACAATATGTATTTGTATATGAGTATGCCTGCATGTATAAGCATAACTTTGCGTGCCTGTGTGAGTACATGTGTATGTTTTGTTTGTGTACATGCATATATGTGTGATTGTAGGTAATTGTGTGCCTGTATGTATGCATGCATACATGTGGCATGCCAGTACTGGAGGGGCCAACAAGTGGAGCTTAAGGCCAAGTTGGAGAATTACAGATGCTCAACTGTTCTGGAATGTTCATTTAGTGTCTCAGAGCCCTCACCCCTAGTTTTTTTTTTTTTTGCCTTTTTCCCTTCCTTCCTTCTTTTTTTCTTTTGAACCTCTAATCTATCCTTATTTCCTCCCCCCTTCTTCTATTGTTCTAATGAAGTCATTGCTGGGTGTAGCTTCGCTCCAACCCTCGGGTCTAGTCCTCTGCCCTTTTTCCCTGTCACCAGGGAAGGAGAGAGAAGTGGCCTGTGGTGTGGCCAGGAAAAGAACATCCAGGGGAGGGGACTATTCTCTCAGAGTTGGAGGGTGGGGAGGGTTTATTTACAATGTTAAGGATGAAAAGAAAAGCCTTCTCTTTCCCTATTGCCTTTTAAACATCTTTGTTTGCTGTAATAATATGTGTCTCTATGAGCACTGCAAATATATGAAACATGGACATTCTGTAAGTCAGCCAACTTGCACCAAACTAGTCCAAACTAGACCATTTCCAAAACTCTATATTGATGTGTTTCCACATTTTATACACACCCCCCACCACCAATTTTTTCCCTATTACAAATTGTCTCCAATGTGTCATCTACGCTTGAGAAAATTAAACTGTGGAAGAGTCTCTCTCACTGTGGAGCAGCCATATGCCCTCCTTCAGGCTGCCATATGCTATGTTGCACTTGAAAATAGTAAGAGGGGTGCAGGAAAGCTGCTCCGTCTTGTAAATGGAGCCTTTGATAAGCATTTTGTGGGTCCTGAGCATTTTAGAGTTTGTATCTCATTTATTTATTATCTCATATTAGTGGAGGTTTAGCCCACATTCGCTACTCAGCAAATATTTGCTAAATGAACAGTCGCAAAGTGGCAGCATGGGAGGCAAAGTAGGAAGAATCCTTGGCCTGGCAAAGAATACAAGGAGCAGTCCCACAGGGTGGGGTCTCCCACAGGTTCAACCCTTAGAACAAGATCTCTCAAAGGAAATAGCCCCACAGACCAGGATCTCCCACAGGGAAAAGCCCTACAACTGGATCTCCCACAGGGATCAACTCCACATCCCTGGTTGTTTCACAGGGAACAACCCCATAGCTTGAATCTCCCACAGGGATCAACCTCACAGTTTGGGGTGCTCTGTGGGAATTTTCATCTATGTGAGAGCACCACTCCTTAGAATCCCCATCTTCTAGTCTCCAGAGGTCTCTAAATCTTTGTCTTTGAGGTATATCATCTTAACATCTTAAAGTCATCTTTTTTTTTTTTTGGTTTTTGGGCCATACCCAGCAGTGCTCAGGGGTTACTCCTGGCTGTCTGCTCAGAAATAGCTCCTGGCAGGCACGGGGAACCATATGGGACACCGGGATTTGAACCAACCACCTTTGGTACTGGATCGGCTGCTTGCAAAGCAAACGCCGCTGTGCTATCTCTCCGGGCCCTTAAAGTCATCTTAATCAGCTTCCTGTCTCTCCCTGAGAGAGCCACACTGAATTGTACACCCAGGGAAAATCCTGCACAGGGATGAAGGCTATGCCTCATAGGTAGGTCGCCTCTTAAGGAAAGCTCCTGGCCAACAGCTAAGGGATTTTGGTATTTTCCAAGCACTTTCTCAGCCCTGGCCTCTAAACCAAGGACTTCACCTCTCTGCTCTGACTATTGCCTCCTGGCATCTACAAGGCAGGTTTGGGAATGAATTTCACTGATGGGCAAGCCAGAGCTCAGGAATAGATTGCTACTTCCAGCAGAAGAGCCAAAAAGATCCTGTGACCAAAAGAAATATTTTTAAAAATTACATCATTTGGGGGCTGGAGAGGTGGAGCTAAAGGTAAGGTGTCTGCCTTGCAAGCGGTAGCCTAGGACGGACCGTGGTTCGATCCCCCTGCGTCCCATATGGTCCCCTCAAGCCAGAAGCGATTTCTGAGCACATAGCCAGGAATAAGTCTTGAGCATCAAATGGGTGTGGTCCAAAAAAACAAACCAAAAAAAATTTTAAATGACATAAAATAGAAGGCAAGAGAGTTCCAAATTCCAGAGAAATAGATTAAACTGAATGCAAGAGCAGAGCCCTAGGGTAGTGCAGCAGTCAGCTTAGCCTCCAGGTCAACCAGAGAACAGTCTCGAGGGCCCAGAGTCTGGGAAGAGTGACAGAAAGCACCTCTAGTTAGTTTCAAATGAGTATGGCTGTAAAAGCAAATTTTAAGGGATATAAAGTATCATTTCCACTTAATAAACAGTTTCTAAAAGTCTCTTTGGGGATCGGAGTGATAGCACAGTGGTAGGGCTTTTGCCTTGCATGCAACTGACCCAGGATGGATCTGGGTTTGATCCCCAGCATCCCATATGGTCCCTTGAACCAGGAATGATTTCTGAGCGCAGAGTCAGAAGTAACCCCTGAGCGCCACTGGGTATGGCACGAAAACAAAATAAAAAAATAAAATTCTTTTTGACTTCTCTGCTCTGGAATAACCTCCTACCAATTTAGAGTGTATAATTCCTTTTATTCCCTGGGATTTATTTCCTCTTCTGTTTCTCTTGTCCCTCTCTCTCATACATCCTAAATAAAATTATTTTACTTCTAGGGCCAGACATAGGACAGGGGTTAAGACACTTGCCTTGCATGTGGTCGACCTAGATTCAATCTCCAGCACAACTGACAGCTTTTGTCCTTTTTTTCTCATATATCCTAAATAAAACTATTTTACTCTTAGGACCAAAGAGATAGGACAGGAATTAAGGCACTTGCCTCTCATATGGCCAACTTGGCTTCAGTCCTCAGAACAGCACATGGCCCTGTGAGCCCTTTTAGGAACAACTCCTGAGAAGAGCCAGGAGTACCCTGAACATAGCCTGGTGTGCTCAAAACCAAAATACATCCATGTATACACACACACACACACACACACACACACACACACACATACACACACACATTTTATTTTTCTTCCCCTGCTTCAAAAGTCTCTTTTTTCAAATATCTTAAGCCTCAGAGAAAACTGAGTTCAAAGCCAGAATCATTTTCTTCATTCACTGACCATGGAAGTGAGACACTTTACCTCAAGGAGTTCTGTCACCTCTCTAAAATGAGAAGTCCCTGAGCACACAGCCAGGGGTAAGGAGTAAGCCAAGTATAGCCCAAATCCACATGCCAAAAAATGAGGTGAAGACATTGGCAAATGGTTGCTTTGTGGAGCTGGGGAAGTTTCCCAAGGATCATTCCTTGGGAAGCTCTAAGCATAATGTCCATAACTCTGTGGGGTTATCATTGTCATCTGGTAGAATGCCAAGTCAAAAGCATCCAGAGGAATCATTTGTGTCATTACTAACAGAGAACCACTACTCTCCACCTCCCAAACTAGAGAACAGGAAGCACTTCTTCTCAGGCACCAGAGAGCCCAGTATTTGGAAAGAGGTAGAACAATGACTTCCATTTCCAGGCACTGTGCTGGTGGTAAATAAGAGCAGGCAAGAGCTAATAAAATTTCAAATTAGCCATGACTTTTCACGCTCCTTCAATTGTGCTTGCTGATTTAATGGTCACCGTCCCTGCTCGCTGGGATTGAATAATGGAGCATTTCAGCAGAGTTATAGATGCGGCAGCTGAATCTGTCATGCTAACATCAATAGCAGAATGCAAATAACCCCCGGCTTGGTCTGTAATTATGTGTTTAAGCAATGTCTGATGGGGCCGAGCAGAGTGCAGAAGGGAGACGCTTGCTAGGCTGTTGGTTGGCATATCTGAAAGATGGAGAACGAACCTCAAGTGGAGCCTCCAGTGGCTCTGGAGCTATGGGGAGACCCCATATCCATTTCTCAAGACCAGTCTAGCTACTGAGCAGAGGGTGAATGCCACGTCCCTATGGTGAGCTGTTTGAGTTGAGAACCAGGAATGGAAGACATCTTAGATCTTTGTGTTACAAACACTCCTATGACACTTTATCTTGCCATGTTCCTGTGAGAAATGTAAGAGACTGAGGTCAGTGTACCCAGAGACTTACCCAATGCCATTCAGAAAGGAGTTTCAGAGTCAGGATTCTGCCTGGCTCCAAATCCACATCCTGTCCTTCAGGAAGTAGCATGCTCTGACTCCCTTCAAAGATGGGTTTGTTTGAGATTTATTCAGGATAGGACTGGGCTTCAGGGAGGGCAGCAGCTTGCAGAAAGCTGCATAGCTTCTGAGGGTGGTTGCATATGTAGGGTGCTCAGGCTGGCCTGTGAGTATGTGGTAATGGCTGTAGTCCACGAGAAAGGAGGTCAGAGATGAAGATCAGAGTGTTCAAGAATATTCATGCAGGAACCTCATTTGTGCCACTTGTGGAGATGATCTGGACTTGGATGCTGAGCCTTCCACACACAAACACACACTCTTGACCTACACGGAATATGGTCATAGTTCATGCTTTTCTGAACTGGCATTTGGTTTTAACAAATTGTTAAAAAAACTCCTTCTAGGAACTGGAGAGATACTACAGAACTTGCCTTGTATGAAATCAACCCCTATTTTGTCTTTCCACTATATATAGTGACCCCTAAGCCTCACCGGGAGTGATTTCCTAGAGCCAGAAGCAAGCCCTGAGCACCTCCAGATGTGACCAAAAACAATTAAAATAACCATACCAGGTCCAGAAGTAGCTCATAATGCAGTAGTCCTCAAACTACTGTCCACGGGCCACATATTATATTTGTTCCCATTTTGTTTCTTCATTTCAAAATAAGATATATGCAGTTTGCGTAGGAAGTTGTTCATAGTTTTTGTTTTTACTATAGTCCAGCCATTCAAGGGTCTGAGAGATAGTGAACTGGCCTCCTGTTTAAAAAGTTTTAGGACCACTCTAACTCTAGAACATGTACTTTGCTTGCAGGAGACTCCTCGGGATAGATTCCCATCACCACATGGTCTCCCCAGAGCCCAAAACCAAGAATAGCCCTGGAGCACAAATGTCTCATCCCACCACTACCATAAAAACAAACAAACAAACAAGCAAAATCCATTCTGTTTTAGTCATTTATCTAACTCACATTTTAAACACATATGCTACATGCTGAGGATCCAACAAATATCTGGAACAAGGTCTGGTGAACCAGAGCAGGGGGAGGTTTGTTCAGTTACCAAGCTGCTGAGCAAAGAGGCAGACCCTGAGCCCAGCTGAGCACAGTGAGACCACTCTTTGCCTGCAATAGGCACCCAGGCCCTCCTTTCCTTACCACATTCTGGTAGCAGCCTCTAATCTCTGGCTTTACAGTCCTCTTTAAAGTGTTCTCTTGAATGCCTGTCCCAAAGTTCTTTGAAATAATTCAACCAAACTCTGTGGTCTGGTGGAATCTTTCATAGCCCATAGTCCTTTGAGAAGATGGAAGCTCATTTTCAGACAAGAAGCAATTCATTTATATAACAAAGACTTCCATGTTCAAACCAGCTGGATCCGAGACCTGAACCCCAGCAGCTCTCTCTGGCTCTGACGGTTCTCCAGACTCAATGGATAGCTGAAGAGACACTGAGAGGTGCAGCCCCCCCTACCAGCATGGCCTCTTCCCCACCCTGGTCCTTCCTCTCCTCAGAATTGTTAAGATCTCTGACTCAGCCATCTTTATTTTCCCCACTAACATGCACATTCCCATGGAATCCCCAGCTTCCTCTGGGCATCCTCCTTGCAGGCACTATTTTTTCCCTGCTTCTGGCTAAACCCTTTCTCTCTCAGCTCTGGTTATCCTGAATGAAACAATCATATTCCCCAAATCCAGTCCACAGATGGCCTGAGCTTCTTCCAGCCTGCCTGCCTCAGCCTGTGTCTATGGGTCAATGGCATTTTTGCTTTCTCCCTGGCACCATATAGACAGACATAATCCTCCTGTTTGCATAAGAGATCATGCCTGTCACTCTGGGCGTAGATCTGTGTCTCCTGCTAAAGGGCTCGGACCAGAGCTGAACCACCTGGGTAGGGGGCCAGTAGGCGTTAATGTACAGAAGCTTTGGCCACATCAAGTGCATCACCCCCTTTCTGCATGAGTACCAAAGGAGACGGGGCCTGGACCTGGGGCACAGGCTGTCTCCCTGCATCCCATTGTGTCAGCCCCATGCTCTGTCGCCCCTGCAGATGGCTTGACAGACTGCCTGGACCCAGACTGCTGCCTGCAGCCACTTTGCCATGTCAGCCCGCTGTGCCTCGGTTCCCCCGACCCGCTGGACATCATCCAGGAGAGCCAGGCCCCTGTGGCACAGCAGAGCCTGCACCCCTTCTACGAGCGCATCAAGTTCCTTGTGGGCAGGGACAGCACACATGTCACCCCTGAGGAGAACCCCTTCGATGGAGGGTGAGTCTATACAGCCCCCCCCCAGAACTGAACAACATTTGGGTGGGTGGGGAGTGGAAGTAGCCAGGCTGGGGGTTTCTAAGGACTTTAAGTACCCAATGAAACTGCCCTCCTGGTATTTAAATTCCCTAAGCCCAATGTTACTATTTCTATGAGTGATCAATGGAAAAATGTCAGAGATCAAAATGGAAGGGGATCGCAATGAGATACACTGGGTATGGGATTAATCCCTTCTTTGTACTCAATTCTAACCCAATCTCACAGTCTCCCGACAACCCTCCAAGCTTCAGTCTGGAGGCAGCCAAGTCAGGGATGCTGTCTCTATAAGCCACGTGTTCCTATATTCTTTCTACATTCCCCTGAGCCATTCATGCTGGTCACCACAGCCTCTGCTGCTGTAACCAAAGAGCTGAGCATGATGCAGCTCTGCCATAGGGACAAATGCATGACTTCCCAAGCACAGTGTCCTATGCTCTACTTTCAGGGGTCATAGACCATAGAGGAGGTGAGGGCATATTCTGCAAAGACACCCAGACATGTCAGGACAGGGAGGGTTGCCTGTGGGGAAGATGGCCTCATGGTCTCCATCAAGAAGGAATCAGAAAGACCTGAGGTTGATTGGGATGAAAAATGTTGAAGAAGCATCTCTAGTTCAGACCCTGAGCTCACCAGAATCAGGGCCTGAGAAAGGGAACAAGTGAGTACCTTTGGCAAAGAAAAGGAATACCTACAGCAGGAAGACTGGGGACTGGTGTGTTTGAAGAAAAAATTGAAAGACCTTGGAGCCACAGAGTTTAGGAACCAAAACTAGGAGCAGTCAATAAATAATCAGTGTTGAAACTAAGGGTCCATCCTCAGAGAGAATGTGGAAGGACAGGAGTCTACATCCTGGCAGTGTCTGACTCCATTCTGTTGTGTGACTCTTTTTGGATTATTCTGTTTTGTGGCCATGTGTGGATTATTTCATTGTCTAACTCTGTGTGGATTATTGTGCTGTGTGACTCTATGTGTTGTTGCTTTGGACGTTGGCAGAGCTCTTCTGTCAAGAGGGCTTTCAGCTTTTTAATTTTGTTGGGTTATTCAGTATGGATTATTCAAATGTGTGACTCTGTGTGTGTGCATTGTTACTTTGTATGACTATTTGTGGATTATTGCAGAGTGAATTTTTTGTGGATTATTCCATGTGTAACCTTGTATGGATTATTGCTTTTAGTGATGCAGTGTGGATTATTCTCTTACATGACTCTGTGTGGAGTATTTCATTGCCTGATTCTTTGTGGATTATCTCATTGTGTGACACCATGTGGACTGTTGTATTGTATGGTTCTTTGTGTGTATCATTCTGTTGCATAACTCTCCGAGCATTATTGTTTTTTTTTTTTTTTGCAAATTATTCTGTTGTGTGACTCCATGTGGTATATTTCATTGTGTGACTCTTTTTTGGATTATTCTGTTTTGTGGCCCTGTGTGGATTATTTCATTGTCTAACTCTGTGTGGATTATTGTGCTGTGTGACTCTATGTGTTGTTGCTTTGGACCTTGGCAGAGCTCTTCTAATTACCTAGAAGTATGAGCACCCACAAGGGAGCTGTCTCTTGCTCTACATTTGAGTGGCCCATGAGGGGCCATTTGAGCTGAGTCTTGTTAACTGCCTCTGGCTGCCCTGCCAATGGGGAAGTCTTGTCCTGAACTCCTCATCAGTTCTGGAAGAAACCCAATCCAGTCTCAATACATTGCACATCTACTTTTCACTCCCCCAGTCTGGCTTGGCGATTTTATTGTGTGGCCTGCAGAGAGAGTTCAATACTGTTGCTCCAGCAGGTCTAACTTGCCCCAGAAAGCCTGTTATAGGGAACTGGGGGAAATATAGACAGGGAGAAATGAGGTTCTAAGCTTCTCAGTAGAAGAAAGAGTACAGGTCTGTGTGTATTTTAGATACTGGCTTTAGTATTGCTGAATGTGGCCCTGAACAAGTGGCTTCATAGAACAAATATGTGTCTGTCAGTTCCTAGGCTGCATCATCCAGGAACTAACTGCTGCTTACTTGTGCTAGCACTAAATAGTTGTTTAAGACAAATTAAACACGTTTATTGCCTTAAAAAATGGAGAATTGGAGGGAAAGGAATAAAAAGAGGGGTGATATAGGGAGGGCAAATGTACATAAACATGTTGATTAATTTTACAATGAAGATCCGGAGCCCAGAGACATCCAAGAGTAGAAACAAGAGTAAAAGTCAGCTGCCAATCATTGTTCATGTATCTACCATTTTAGTTACATCACAGGGTCCAGCAAACTGACCCTGTTTGCTGCTCCAAACAGTTTCTTCTTATGGCAGGACCATATCCATGTGTTCTAAAATAAACAGATAAAGGAACCTGGTAGGTAAAAATTTCCCTCCCCCTAACATTTACCTTAATCAATACATGTTTTCTAAGTGACTTAGATTCCAAAGAAGCAACTATATTTCACTACTAAGTATATATAGACAGGGATAGGACACTAGCCCTGCATGTTGCTGCCCCTTGTACGATCCTGGCATCCCATATAGTCCACTGAGCACCAACAGGAGTGATTCCTGAGTTACTGCATAGCCAGGGGTAAACCTTAAGCATCACCAAGTGTGGTCCAAAAATGTAAACAATAAAACACTTTTTAAAGTTTTTAAAAAATGTATGCATAGACAGATTTTTTTTCATGAGAGAACCCATTAGAAGCATAGAAATGTTGGCAGTGTGTACTATTTTCATGTAACTTGGTTTCTATCATGTTGATCTGAGTCACACTTGCCCATGTGAATAGGGGACAGCATGATGGGTCACTTGCCCATCTGGACTCTAATTGCTGTTCTTTGCTGTGAAAGACTGTGATGACAGCCCATGTGCAGAGTTTGTCCCTCAACTTTCACTCTCACTGGCTCTAGGTGACCCTAGGGAAATGGTTAACCTGTGAGCACTGCCTCCCAACATAAATTGGCCATTATAGTAACTGTCCTGTGAAAGTAATTGACATCACACCCTGAAACTGGCTGGGAACACAGGTGATCAGTAAATGGAGCCATTCACGATGGCATCATGGCTGAATGAGACAGCTGGAACTTTGGAGTCATGTGGACCTGGACTGAAATGCTGCTGTATCCACTTTCTAGCTAGATTGCCCGTGGGAAAATACCTTGTTGTTTCTGAACTTTCATTTCCTCAGATTTGGGTGATGATGTCTGTTTTGCAGAATTTTTGTGAGAATAAAAGGAAAACTAGTTAGTTGCACATAAATTCTCAGCCTCCTGCCCTTGGCTGCTAATTTTAAGATAATGCAAGTAGCGTTAAAAGGAGTTTCAAATCTACCTCCTTATCATTCTAATTTTTTATTTAAACACCATGGTTACAAGGTGATTCATACTACAGCTTTTTTTCCCCACAGATAAAGTCGTTCATTATTGAGTTACACTCATACAATGTACAACCTTCAACAGTGCATCTTCCATCTACCTCCTTAATTGGAAAATAAATGTAAGAGTAAGCAGTCTTCTCGGTACAGTCCAGCAACTACTCAAGAAAAGCCAGATTTACAGGGTCAGAGTGATAGAGCAGCAGTAGGGCATTTGCCTTGCATGCGACTGACCCAGGATGGACCTCCTGCGTTTGATCTCTGGCATCCCATATGGACCAAAATCAGGAGCGATTTCTGAGTGCAGAGCCAGAAGTAACCCCTGAGCAGCACCGGGTGTGGCCCTCAAACAAGACAAAAAAATTTTAAAAAAAAGAAAAAGAAGAACCAGATTTAGATGGACAAACTCTTATTTGAGGGAGTATAAATCGCATATGTCTGATGCTATCAATGGTATCCTAGAGTAGGAGATTTAAGAACACTTCCAGAAGAGTAGAGTTCATGATTTAGGACCTGTTTAAAACATTAATGTTTGTCCAACAGAGACATCTACTCTCAATGTATTCCATCTGCACAAAGTGTATTAAGTCTGAATGGGACAATAGCTGGGAGGACAGACTGCTAGAAGAAGCCAAAGCAAAAAGACTTGGGAGCTAGAAGCCACTAGAAAAACGAAGATTGATGGCTAAAGTATTTGTGCCCAATCCTATCTTGAAGTCCTTAATTTTTTAAAGAGAGTTGGATCATTGGGAAAGGGCCAAATCCTGTAGGGAGGCCCAGAGAGCCTATAGAGAGAATCAAATCCCATTGAGATCTTCTTTTGGAGAAGACTGGTACTTGTAATTAAACTGTGGAGAGTACTAATCCTGAGGAAAAGCTGTCAAGGGGGTACATCCTATAGAGAAGGTTGAGTCTGGGGAAAAGGCTCTGTAATGAGCAGATACTGAAGAGAGGGTCAGTTCTACAAGGACAGTTAGTTCTCTAGATAAGACCCAAATTCTCAAGGGGGCCCTATTCTATGGGGAGACTCTTACCCATTGAGAAGATTGTGCTGTTTTGATCACTGTTGCTTTGTAGTAAAGTTTGAAATTGGGGAAAGTAATTCCTCCCATGTTCTTTTTCCCAATGATTGCTTTCGCTATTCTAGGGTGCTTATTGTTC
>PVKC010028630.1:0-15358 GCA_004027635.1 Crocidura indochinensis
TTAAGTGCAAAGGTCTCATCCTTTCATCACAATCAGATGTTTCGCAGAAACCCCCAACTTCAGATGATACAATACATTTTGTTTTCTGTTTCCTAAGATCCTGAGTAAAAGTATGACCTCTTCAAATTTCTGTCTTACAAAAAATAAATAAACAATAAAATGTGGGGTACTTTGGCAAATATTTTGCTTACATTTTCTTTTTTTTGTTGGTTTTTAATTGTAGTCAAAGTGAATTACAGATATTTCACAGAGATATTTAAGGAACATAATGACAATGAATTAAGGGCATTCCCACCACCAGTGTTGTCTTCCCTCCTTTGACAATTTTTAAACAAATGCATCACAATAATTTATTAAAGAGAAATGCTAGTGTCTTGCTTTTATGATTACAGTAACTACATTTATTTAAACTATACATACAGTAACTATAAATAATTTTCTCTCCCAAAAAGGAATAAGTAACTAGCCTAAGTTATTGATTTGTTCTGTAGTTCAAAGTATCTAAGAGATCTCCACTCCTCAAATTTTGCATTACTGATCATTAATTGTCTTGAAAACTGATTTCTTAACGTCATTTGAATGAATTATGATTCCAAATATTAAAAATTTTTGTCTTCCTTGGGCAGTTTGATAACTTGCAAGTTGTACAGTTCTGGTTCAGTATTCTTTTTCTTTCCTCCAATTCCTGTCACTGTTTCAAAATTAGGTAAATGGCTGGCTAACTCCTTTCATAAATCAAATAACATTCTTCCTGTGGATTCAATGGAGTAAGTCAAGCTTCAGAAACTGGCACAGATACTTACAGTAGCACTGTTCCAAGAACCCCCAAGGAATGAAAAAGTCTATGAAATTGGGCTATATAAGTCACATCCCCAGTCAGCATAATCACAAGCTTCACTGCAGTTGCAAACAATGGGATGTTTGAATTCTAAATCAGCCCTGCAATTATCAGAGCTGTCACTCCTATTTGACATTGTTTTCTGCCCCAGTAAAATCCCAGTCGCTATTGCTATTGCTTCAAAGTGTCCACACATTCTTACTCTTGGAATTTTCCTTGAGAACAGAAAGTTTTTTTTATTAAATATCTTTATTTAAGTACCATGATTACAAACATGATTGTAGTTGGTTTCAGTATAAAAAGAACCCCCGCTTCACAAGTACAGCATTCCCACCACCAGTGCCCCACCTTCTTCCTCCCCCATCCCCTGCCTATATTCCAGTCATTCTACTTTTCTCACTCACTACCATTGTCCTGAGAGTAGTTAGTGTAGTTATTTCTCTAACTGAAGTCACCATTCTTTGTGGTGAGCTTCATATCATGATCTAGTCCTTCCAGTCCTCATCTCCATTGTCTTTGGGCATTATTATAATACTGTCTCTTATGTTTCTTAAAACCCATATATGAGTGAGACTATTTTGTGTCTATCTGACTTATTTCACTCAGCATAATAGTTTCCATGTCTATCCATGCATAGGAAAATTTCATGACTTCATCTCTCCTGATGGCTACATAGTATTCCATTATCTATATGTACCACAGTTTCTTTAGCCATTCATCTGTTGAAGGACATCTTGGTTGTTTTTAGAGTCTGGATGATGAATAGAGCTTCAGTTTCCACACTGGGTTAACAAGATATTTCACCATAACAGACTGAATTTAAAGTAAATGGAGTCAGAGCACCAGAGGCTTCCTTTTTATATTAAGCAAGTAAAAATAATAAATCTAAAAGTTATGCAAATATTGGCACAGAATTACTAATTGGGTATTCTATTAACTTCAGTCCTTTCTCATTTTCTCTAACCATTAGGTAAGAATATTACTCATGATCTTATCTTCATTCTATAATGATTTATAATGTTAACCTTTTATCTAACTTTCAGAATGCAAACTTGTCTTGTAAGCCTACAAGATTCTCTACCACAGACCACCAATCTGTCCCTGACATTCCATAATTGAAATGTCACACAATTTCAAGTATAGGCCACATAACCATAGATCTAGTTGTTTGAGTCCCAGGCATTATATATAACAATGACAACTTAAAACGTTATTAGTTATTCAGAATATGGCTTTAAAGTTCAATCTTACCCAAAAGGCCATTTCATTTAGTTTTAAGTGTCAATATAGCATTAATGTTAATAACATAATGTTATTATGTTAAGAAGCATTAATATTTTAGATACATTTTGAGATCTATAACTTAACAAATAGAATTAGTATTTAAAAGGCAAGATGGGGCCAGAGAGATAGCACAGCAAGTAGGGCATTTGCCTTGCATGTGGTCAACCTGAATTCAATCATAGACATCACATATGGTTCCCACAATCTTCCAGGAATAGTTTATGCCTGCAAAGCCAGAAGTAACCCCTGAATGCTGCCATCTATGACCCAAAAACAAACACACAAACAAACAAAAAAGACAACTCTGAATCCTGGTCTTTCTCATCAGGGAAGCCCTTCACTGTCCCTTCCAATAGTTTTATCAAAAAGAATGTACATTCACTGAGCTTACACAGAGTTGAACTAACAGGGTGACAAGAGATTTTCCACATAGTGATGATTTTCAGGGGACTTCTTAAATTAATCATTTCATCTCCAAAACTCTAATAATACTCTAAATATACACAATTTATGCTCAACTCTTTTGGTTCTTTAGAAACCTGTTTTCTCCACCTGCACAAAATTCTACTAAACTGGGCATCTAATGAAAGCTCAATAAATACCTGCTGCTTTGTGAATTGAGGTATTTATGAAATTATAGCATTTCAATGCTGCCCTTAATTGCAATTACCTACCAAGACTGAATAGCTGAAATAGTTAGCTCTTAATAGACTTGCAAACAGACAAAGGCAAGGCATGAATATATCTTGGGATGGTTTCTTATTAAAAATGCAACACTAATAGATTAGGCAATCTGGTAGTAAATGTTTCCCAACATGTTTTTTGGCCCTTTTTTCAGTAATAAGTATATATAACAACTAATTTGCTGATATGTGTATTTAACAATTTACTGAGGAGTATTGAAAAAGAAAAATCTAATAGTTCAGAAAATCATGAGTGGGGGGAAAATAATCCACAATTAATCCTACTAGGTAAAGAAAAAAATCTCTATTGTAGTGCTATTTAGCCATCACTTTTGTAGCATATTGTACATATTACAACATTTCAAATTTGTAATTTTATGTATGCTATGCTATAGTAATTTACTGTATTTCCTTTGTAAATAAACTTCAGCTATGGTGCCACAAAGGCCAAGCCTACCATGCAGAAGCAGTCATTCAGGATACTCCTGCAAATATGCTAGAAAAATTACTATTGCATTGAATACAATCTGAGTTGGGGAAAAATATCTGATGTTCTTCATATTGTCAAAATAATTCAAGATTTAAAAAATAGCCCCATATTTCTACTCTAAGATATATAGGATGGTGAATAAAGTATCCAAGTAACCTGGTGTCTCTGAATGAGTCAAATGACTAGACAATTCATTTTGTATCATTCATTAAATGAAAATGATGCTCTTAAGCTTTCAGACACCATGCTATTCTGTCATCATCAACTACACGTACTAATATGAAAGCTAGAATCCACTTATTTTCAGAACTTCTTTGATGAAAGATGCTGTGTTATGTAGTGTGATGCTTACTGCTTTATAAATTCACAATCGATTGTGACTGTCACAAAATGTAAATTTTCAAACAATCTAAAATGGAGATGGATCTTTGCCATAAACACAGAGGATTATCATTCATCAGAGTATGTCTTTGCCTTCCCACTTTTGGTAACTCAATATGCAGTCACACACTAAACAATATAAATGATTTTAAATCAAATACCTTACCTTAGCTTAAGGATTTCATAACATAAGGGAAGACCACCTGGAAGTTTTGAATAATCTACTTAGTTCAAGGTTTAATTTTTACACTTACCAGCTGGGTGGCCTTAGATACAAAGTTTTGATTTGAGAGTTTCAGTTTTCTCTCCTACAAAGTATGGACAGTGTTTTTAAATCTAAATTATTCAGAAATTCAAGTTAGGAGATATTTGTGAAAATACCTAACAAGATGTTATTGGTCACAGAGGCTCAGCAGTTAATCTCAAATATCTAGTAACAATGGCATCTGCTTAAGTTGTGTTCTCCATTTTCTTGTTCCTTTTCTGTCTTTCTCCACTACCTGTCGTAGATGTGATAAAGTTTCCAAGTACAAATGAAGTGACCCTATCAAACAATAAAGAAACAAATCCTGGAGCAGCTATTTTCTGTCTGACAGTTGGTATGCATATGCTTCACTGACTTTACTGTTTAGTCATGAAACCTTCATCATAAGTGTCATTTGGCTTTAACTTTCCAATAAGGTAATTATAATGCCAGGCTTATTAAAAACAGACTCCATCACAGGAGACTTTGACGGATGTTGGTTGAAGTTCTAACTTGACAGCCTAGTGGGATGAGCAAGTGCATGGCAGAGCTAAAGACATTATATTGCAAATGCTGTTTATTTTCTGTCAACTATAAACTATGCAGTAAATAACACATTATAAAAGAGATCCAGAAATAACATTAAGCTAAAATGGAACCATCAATTATTCTCTCTTCTTTAGCTATCAGAAGATTTCCCCCTTTCACTATTGGTAGTTTTTTCTTTATTCATTAATTGCTTTTTTCCCCTGGCTCCCCTGTTCTGCTCCAGTGCCTATAAATCATTGTAAAAAAGATAAAATGTTACTATTATAGAATGAGTGTAAAAATGGTATTTAAATAAATTTGCTTTTGCCATCAAGCCAACTTTCTCTAACCTTTAAGCAAAAGTTTAAAGCTTTTACAGAGAAAACATTCTTAAGGTAGAGTCTTGAACAGGGTGTGTATTTTTAGCACTCACTCTATTTTCAGCACTCAGTAGAGTCCAGAATTGAAGCAGTCACTTCAGAGTGAGTTTTTGAGATGTAAATTTTAATATACTATAAGAGGACGTTCAAGGTTTTACTGTAGGGAACAACAAACTCTGAAACATATTTGCCCATATTACTCAATCACAAAGAAATAGGCAGCTGCAGGTACAGAATGATAATGAGTGGAGCAAATAGGAAGAAAAGAAAATGTAAAGGGCTGTAAAGATAGCTCAGTAATGTGCTTGCCTTGCATGAGTTTGCTATTAGAAACCTGGATTTGAATCCCTTGTACCACATATGGTCAGCTGAGCATGACAAGAATCACTCCTAAGCACAGAGCCAGGAATAACTGCTGAGCACTACCACGGTGTGACCACAAAGCAAAAAATAATAAAACAAAAACACAAATAAAAAAGAATATATAGGGGCCGGTGAGGTGGCGCTAGAGGTAAGGTGTCTGCCTTGCAAGCCTAGCCAAGGAAGGACCGCGGTTCAATCCCCTGGCGTCCCATATGGTCACCCCAAACCAGGGGCAATTTCTGAGCGTTTAGCCAGGAAAGACCCCTTAGCTTCAAACAGGTGTGGCCCGAAAAACAAAACAAAACAAAAAAGAATATATAAAAGGAGATTATTTATGCTAACTTCATTCCACAGTGGCAATCATGCCTATATTCATGTCTTAAAATGCTATTCCAGGTATTTGTCACTAAGTTCTTATTCCTTGTTTTTAAGCAAATGGGATGACCACTAAAATATGGAAACAATTCTCATCCCTTTGCAAAGGTTCAGGATCCACATATAATTACTGAAGTCTGTCACTATCAAGCAACTGCACTGCTTTTTATAAGTGAATCTCTCAAACTTATTTTTAAATAATAATAATATGTCTGTTTAAGCATTGTGGTTATAGAAATGTTTATAGTTAGGTTGAAATCATAGAATGTACACCACACTTCACCAGTGCAATTTCCCACCACCATTGTCCCCTAGTTCCCTCCTACTCCCCAACCTTTATCTGTCTCTGGAACAGAGACATTCTGCTTTTCTCTCTCTTTCTCTCTTTTCTTTCAAACATTGTGATTTGTACTATTGTCAATGAGGGGGTACCAAGCATATCACTTTATCAATTTTTAGCACCCATATTTTGTCCAGAATGATCCGTTCCAACTACCGTCATGGTAGTTGACAGTGTTCTTAGTGCTCTAACTGAACTTACCAATCTTTGTGGTAAGCTTAATGTCATGGACTGGTCCATCCAGCCTTTATCTCTATTATCTCTGGATATTATTACCATATGGTATTTATTTTTATAGTCCACAGACAAGTGATATTATTTTATATCTTTCCCTCTCCTTCTGACTTATTTCATTCAACATAATAATCTTATGTACAGCACATATAGGCAACTTTCATGATTTTATTTTTCCTAATGGCTGCATAGTACGCCTTTGTGTATATGTATCAAAGTTTCTTTAGACATTCATGTGTTGTCCAGAACCTGAGTTTTTTTTAAGATTCTACCTATTGTAAATAGTACTGCAATGGACATAGAGGTACAGAGGAAATTTTGTATTAATTTTGTCTTCATAGGTTATATCCCTAAAAGTGGTATAGCAGGATCATAAGAAAGTTCAATTTCCAGTTTTTTGAAGAATATCCATATCTTTTCCAGAAAGGCTGAACTAGGTGATATTTTCACCATATACAAATAATTATAGAGCAGAAACAAACATTAAAAAAATCCGATTCACAATAGTGCCACAAAAATTTGAGTACTTTAAAGTCAACCTAACTCAAGAGGTGAAAAATTTGTACAAAGAAAACTACAAAACATTGCTACAAGAAATAAAAGAGGTTACAAGGAAATGGAGACACATACCCTGTTCATGGATCAAGAGGATTAATACAATTAAAATGGCAAGACTTTGTACATTGTACAGATTTAATGCAATCCCTCTAAAGATAATGATGACATTTTCAAAGAATTGGACCAAACATTCCAGAAATTCATTTGGAACAACAAATACCCATGAACAGCTAATGAAATCCTTAGTAAAAATGAAGTGAGGAGACATCACTTTCTCCATATTTAAATTGCACTACAAAGCAATAGTCAATAAAATAACAGTACTGGAATAAAGACAGACCCTAAGATCAATAGAATAGGCTTGAGTATTCAGAGAATGACTCCCACACAGAAAATTAATCTTTGATAAAGGGACAAGAAACACAAAATGGAGCAAGGAAAGCCTCTTTAACAAGTTATGTTGGAACAACTGATCATACACCAAAAAGCAAACTCAGACCTCTCTTAGCACCATGCACTAAGGTCAAATCAAATTGGATTAAAGACCTTGATATCAGACCTGAAACCACAAGGTATATAGAAGAAAAGAGGCAAAATACTCCATGATATTGAGACTAAAGGCATCTTCAGAAGGAAACATCACTGTCAAGCAAGTGAAAGCAAAGATAAGTACATGGAACTACATTAAACTGAGAAGCTTCTGCACTTCAAAGGAAACAGTGATTAGGATATAAAGGTTACCCATGGTATGGAAGAAATTATTCACCCAATATCCATCATATAAGTGTCTAATATCTAAGATATATAAGTTATTGATAGAACTCAACAAGAAAATACATCTAACCTCATCAAAAAATTGGGAGAATAAATGAACAGACATTTCCTCAAAGAAGAAATGCAGATGGCCAAAAAGCACATGAAAAAATGCTCCACATCACTAATAATTAGGGAGATGCAAATAAAAATAATAATGAGATACCATTTCATGCACAGACACCGGTGCACATCACAAAGAACAAGAACAATCAGTATTGGTGTGGATATGGGGAGAAAGAAATTCTCAAAGTTTCAATACCTACTAATTGTCATATCTGGGATCCAACTATGAATGAAGAAGTAAAGTTCTATTCTCAAGGGCTTATACTTTTTTCTCTATGAATACTCTTCAATTATTCAAAATTATTTCTAAAACCTCTTTTTTCTCCAGAATAGTGTCCACTGGATCTAACCAGTGCTGCCACTTGTAACCTCTTTATCACACAATCCTTGACACGCATATAATTATTACAAATAACAATACAAGCTTTCAGATACTACAATTAAGTACATTTATGTGAGTGTAAGAGAACATTGAACGAAATCTAACTAAATAAAGTTCTATTATGTGTCAAATGCACATAACAATTCATCAGTGAGTGACAGATAGTACTCATTCACCTCTATGCAGGACTCTTCACAAATACAAAGACACACAAAATATTCCACTGAAAATAGTTTTGTATTTCAAGTTTTTTGAGATTTAAGGTCCTCACTGAAAAAGCTACATGCAAGCAGGTAAACAGGGAAGCTGTGACACTGTTTAGTGAATTGTAGCCAAAGAAATGTGCTTAAGGGGGCAGGGCGGTGGCGCTGGAGATAAGGTGCCTCCCTTGCCTTGTGCTAACCTAGGACGGACCGAGGTTCGATCCCCCAGTTCCCCATATGGTCCCCCGTGCCTGCCAGGAGCAACTTCTGAGCGAATAGCCAGGAGTAACCCCTGAGCATCACCAGGTGTGGCCCAAAAACCAAAAAAAAAAAAAAGAAAGAAAAAGAAAAAAGAAAAGAAATGTGCTTAAAGCAAAAATGTTTACACTTCCTTCACTTACTTTTCACTCATTAACAATCTGCAATGTTGAAAATAAGAATCTTAATAAATTCAAATGTAAAGAATTTTGAGTTGTTTGCATTCTTTGCAGATATCAGAAGATCATCTAAAATGTTTTGAAACACATTGATTAAAAATTACTGCCTGACTATCAAAGTGTTAAGTGAAATACAAAATCTTCAGAAATATTTACTGAAAAGTATATGTCCCACTAAGATTTTTGTCTAGTGGAAAGTATCATAGGAAAAAGCAAAAAGGTTTTTATTACTCAAATGAGAAATTAAGAATTAAATAAATAGGGGCTGCGCGGTGGCGCTGGAGCTAAGGTGCCTGCGCTAACCTAGGACGGACCATGGTTCGATCCCCCTGTCCCCCATATGGTCCCCCGTGCCTGCCAGGAGCGACTTCTGAGCGAATAGCCAGGAGTAACCCCTGAGCGTCACTGGGTATGGCCCAAAAAATCAAAAGAAAAAGAAAAAAAAAGAATTAAATAAATAAATAAACAGAAAATCAGATGTACTAAGATAACAGGATTAATTCTCACTGAAAAAGTACCAAAAGAACACTTCACATACCAAGACATCTAGAGACATGCAAATTTATTTTCTCATTGGGTACTTAATTCTCTAAAACAATCAAATAAAATTTTAATAATTTAATTAAATACTCAATAGTAGAAAAGTAATCATTATAATAAGGTAGGTGTCCTGTTTATAAAAAAAGATAGTACAGGGAAATTCTATTTGACATTTTATATACTGATAGCTGTTACTGATGATTTTCTTCTTTGAAGTTTTGGAAAACTATCATTTCCCTAAAATATATACAGTTGTTGCTTCTTGATTTTGCCAGCTTTCTAGCAACATATGGTTTTCCTATATCTCAGAATAGAACTTTAGTTCATAAATTTTCATGGGTGGAAAGAATGCTTAGATCATCAAAATCAGAATGTCTTGAATAATTATTATTGAATAATAATTGTTTAATTTATTATACTTTTCTTTTCTATAGTGTGATAAGAGCATTGGTATCTTCTAGGCAAGTTATGATAATAAATGAGACAGTCTCATTTAAATGAGAGCAATATGCCTAGAATGTGGTGGCTGTAATTACTATTGATGCCATTGGTATGCTCTTAACACCTTTACCTATAATATAGCAGATATGTATATAAGTGTATCAGGATAGAGAGAGTGAAATAGAATTTATGCAGAATTAGTAGGGAAGAAACCTAAAATGTGGTGAACTTTAAAATAACTAGACTGTGTTTCAAAACTAAAAAACATTTAAGAATTTCTAAAAAATAACACTTGGGCACTGGTGAATGGATTGGTGTTGAGGCATTATATTCCTGAAACCCAATTGTAATTTGGGGGTAAATTAAAAATAGAGCTGTCTGGTGCAAATATCAGTACGGCCTTTAAGAGAATGTGCCTAACTTTCTAGTGGGGAGGCATCAGTTAAGGCAAATAAGGAGGAAGGAGTCAGCAGTTCAACGCAGCCTTCAAGTGCCAGTGTAAAACCCATCATCAAGCAGAGTTGAACAGAGCCTAGGATTAGACTTCATCAGAAATTACCAGCATACATCTAGAGAATTCTCTGAACTTCCTAATCGAAGTGGACCAACAGAACTGGAGGACTTTGGACTTTGGTGGACTGTGTATAATACAAAGGGAAGAGATCAGGGGTCATCAGGCACTGCTGAAACAGGTGGAGGCCAGTTTGCAGAGGAGTAGAAAGATTATGCCTCCTGGTATGAATAGTGGTTCTCTCAATTACCCTGGAAAACCTCCCTGATAACAGCCCTAACTGAGCCATTGTTCTTTTTCTTTTCTTTTTTATGATTTTTCTTAGTAGGTCCTTGCATAATTAATTTCCTCACCCACTTTATTCAACATACATAGCTACAGTTAAGATGCTTGTACTAAGATCCCAGTATGTACCCATAAATAGGGATGAAAACGAGGAAACACAGGGGAGTCAAAGATTAGACTCAGGTCCATAAGAAGAAGGGGAATGTGGGGTCCTAGATTATGGACAAGGAAAGATATCAATTTGTAAGGACCACATCTTGTAGGCCAGATGTTAGGTTTTCAACTCTGTTTCCATTAACATCACCCCCAAGCTACCTGACCTTATTAGGTAGGCTATTGAGGATGGACATTTGACAAAAGGGCAGTAAGAAGGTACCCCTAGACAACAGTCAATCATTTAAAAGATCATCAAAAAGCTATCATCTCTCTATGACAATGATATTTGGAACTGATTGCTCTGACAGGAACTAGGTGCTTAGGGGCTGGAGCAGTGGCACAGCAGTAGGGTGTTTGTCTTGCATGCAGCTGACCTAGGATGAACCGAGGCTCAATCCCCAGATGTCCCACATGGTCCCCGGAGCCAGGAGTGATTTCTGAGCATAGAGCCAGGAGTAACCCCTGAGTATCACCAGTGTAGCCCCTAAAATAAAAAAAAAAATAACTGTGTTTAAAGGAGATAATTTGATACGCATATGCATGTACCCCTTCATTAACAATAGTGCAAACCACAATGTCAAAAAGAAAAGTGAGAAAGAGAGAAGCAAAATCTCTGCCCCAGAGGCAGATGGGAGGGAAACTGGGGACATTGGTGGAGGAAACTGTACACTGTTGAAGGGTAGTGTACATTCTATGACTGACTGTGTCATGAACAATTCTGTAACAACAGTGCCTAAATAAAGAATTTATTTTAAAAAGAAAGAATACCAAATATCCTTGCCAAAATAAAGTTTAAAAAATCTCTCCTCCTAGTTTAAACAGCATCAAAAATCTGTACAATTCTACTTTCTCTGCTCCCTTGACTCATTCACTTTATCAAAATGAATCTCCAGATCAGAGATATGAATTCCCATTGTTACCCAAGCACATCTCTCAAAAGTTCCCTTGCTCCCAGGCTGCCAAATTTCTATGAGATAAGACTCACCTTTATCACCCAGAGGTGTTCTTTCAGCCACAGGTCATCAGACACACCACAGAAATTGATTATTATACTTACTTCAGCTGATAGGCAATAACTGTCCATCAAAATGGCTACTGCCAACAGCAATCACTTTTTAAAAGGACTAAGCACTTATGAACAATTTTAACTTGAATATAACATATCTTCAATAGTAAGTTAGCAGCGTTTTCCATAAAAGTACTTCTTTTCAGAAGTGCTTTAAAATCTGACATGTCTTTTTTTACTATCCTAGCATCTTTGTGAAACAGACAAAATAGTTGAAGGACAAAATTCCAGGAAGAGTAAAGGATAAAACCATGGCTACTTACAAAGGTAATGGTCCTACTAAATCAAAATCTCAATCTAAGCCTGACTGATGACCTGTCCAATACCACAAACAAGCCCTGGTCCCTTTCAGCTTTTTTCTGAATCTCTTTCTCCCCACTCGAGTAATCTTAAATTTCCCCCATTTCCATGTCTTGTGTAATGTAGTTTTCCCTTTCTGGATCTGGCATCTCAATGTTAATGACTTTATAATAAAAATTAATGTGAGATATTGTATATATTTTAGTGAAACTCCATACCTCTTGGTTCACTAAACTAGTGCTTGCTGAGTACTTATTCTGTGTCAAACAACACTGGGGAAATACCGGTAAGCATTTCCACTGTCTTAGAACTTACATTCAAAAAAAAGGGAGAATAACCAATAAATTAACAGTAGTAAAAAAAAAAAAAAAGAAAAAGAAAAACTGTTCCCATTCTGCCCATATGCCTCTGTTCTACTGTTCTCATGTATTCATTCCAATTTAACAGCCTTTTCCTTTGAGCACTTGTGACTTGAGACTTTTTGCCAGATCAGTTGGCTATCACACCAAATAGAACTAAAGTGCTGAAGACTAGAGAAGGTGGCTTGTAAAAATGTACTCAAAAAACCAATAAAACATTAGAGTCCGAGTCTATGGATAAATTCTATAACTTTCTCACCTCTTAAGTGGGACAACTTTGAAGCCAGGTTTTATACCCTATCACCCAGGTGACAATGAACCCCAGTTGTCCAAAGGTAACATTTTTTTTTCATGTACCTTATGTTGGCTTCATTGTTTCTCCTCTCCCCTCTTTCTTCTCTCCTCTCTTCTCTCCTGAAATCATCTCACAGAAAATTACTTAAATACTAATCTATTTTCTAGAAGTATTTCAGATAGTTTATTATTGTTGTTATTATTATTATTTCAGATAATTATGAGAAAGAAAAATTCATATAATAAAAACAAAGAGATAGGAAGACAGAATAATATTAAATTGAGCACCCAGGAAGTCTAAATAATAAAATAATCTTGAAGAGAGGAAGGGGTGGGGTAAGGAAGGAAATGGGGGGACAATGATAATGGGAATGTTGCACTGGTGAAGGGGATGTGTGCATTTTATGGCTAAAACCCAATTATAAATGTTTGCAAGCATTGTGCTTAAATAAAGAAATTATTTTTAAAAAGCTACAAAAAAAAAAAACAACCAAGAATAAAGCAATGTTTTTGCTGAGATTTCAATGAAGAAGAGAAGCCTGAACATAGTACTCTAAAGAGCAGGTTTCCAAGAGAGAATAATAGGTGGAAAAACTCTGAAGTAGCAGGAGGCAGCATGGTGCTTGAAAAGCACTTCAGGCAGAGAGACTGGAGTAGATGAGGTTAGATGAAGTCTAGTTTCAATACCCATTGAGACAATGGTAATGCTGTAGATTTTATACAAAGCATGATTGGAAGTCAATAGACAAGCAAAATATAGAGTGGCATGACCCAATGCACTTTTTAGAAAGGTCATTTTGCTGCTCTATCTTAAACCATCCATTCCAATTCGACAGAGTTCACATTCCAGCCCCCTGGATTGACTGATTTAGGTAGCATTTGGAGTATATTAAGACTTGGTCTTTTATGTTAAAATAGAAGGTCTATGTGCATTGACTAAGGCCCCTGAGCTGTAAATAAACCAGAAGAGGTGAACTAAGGACACTGCACTATTCTACTCCAGTGCCAGCTCTGCAAAATATAAAAAAGCAATTTAAGAATTTTCCTATTATTGATAACCTCCTAAATATCTAGAACCATTCCTTCTCACATAAAAATAAGTTTTTGTGAAGCCCTTTGTGTATAAAGTCATGGTTAGTGCCACTGACACATTAGTACTCTAAATCTGTCTCAAGTAGCAATATGCTCACGAGTTCTGAGTCCCATCCATATAATATAGAGAATATAGTCATTTTCCTGATAAGCCATTCTGAATGAAAAAGAAGAGATATCTTTTGCTAATAGGAGAGAAATGAAGGTCAATATGTCTGATTATCTGGCTCCTGATTTCAAAAGATCACTGCTTTTAAAAGTAATCCCTGCTCATAATGGTGTTGTACTAATGCATATTCTTCTCAATAGGAACTGCTTTGCCATTCTGTTGTTTAATGTGAATACTGTAGAAGCAAAGGTTAGAATCTTGCACCTTTTGGGGCAAAAGATGATGCTAGTTAGGCTGATGCTTGACAAGCAGTCAGAATAAATTAGTTTCCCCTCTCTGAAATGTTCCTTTGTCAGCTTCAGGGGGTCAGTCACTATTTTAGCTTAGTTCATACTGCCAAGAGTATCAGATGAGATGCAGAGACATTTACTTTAAAATAACTGCTTTGAGTTAAAGCATCTCAATGTCTATCCATCTCTGCCTGTTAGTCCATCACCCTGTCTTCAAAGGGGGATTCAAATTATTCACCATTGTTTCCAGCAGTTATTTCCTGAAGGCAGATTATTTTGTGGGAGAAAGTTACAAACTTCTCTAATGCATGTGCTCTTTAAAGGAATTAATAGGAAAAACCTTTTAACAATTAAGCAAACAAGGATCAGAGCAGTAGGGCTTTTGCCTTGCATGCGTTAACCTAGAACAAACCGCAGTTTCATCCCCTGGCGTATCATATGGTCCCCCACCTCCCAGCCAGGAGCAATTTCTGAGCCCATAGCCAGAAGTAACCCCTGAGTATCACCAGGTGTTGCCCAAAAAGAGAGAAAAAAATAAGCAAACAAAAATAATATCCTACATTTTATAGTTGATTTTTCTTTAACATGAAAAAATAATTGTTTACACACTTATAAATCTAAATATTGTTCAGAAAAAATTCTATAGCAAAAGCATAATTTCTTGATTCCTTTTTCTGTTTGTTTTTATAGTTTTTGGTTCTGGTGATTGTGTATGTATGTGTGTGTGTGTGTGTGTGTGTGTGTGTGTGTGTGTGTGTGTGTGTGTGCAATTTCAGCTCTCGGGCATTATCCTCTGCAATTTGAGTGACCTGTTATTAGGTAGTGATTGAAAGCAGTATATACCAGAGCTCAGTAAAGCATGTGTCTTTTGCTTAATAATAAAACTTTTCAGTTTCTTCCACATTCAGCCAGAGGATGATGATCAGTGTAGTTTAAGGGGCTCTACTGTGAGTTCTACTATATTCAAAGTCAGAGTTGGGACACAGAGGTAATGCTTTTTATTTCCTTGTACCTAGTACTAGCAAACCAAGAAGTTAAAACTTAACTTTGAATTATATTTTGTGTTTTAATTCACATCATATTTTTATTTGCATCTGAATGCCTCAATTTTTTTTATTCTCAGAGCAATTATCCATTTTGCAGCATTTATGTAAATAACCATTCAATCTTGTTAAGTGTCTTTGGGGAATAAACCCCAGTAAAATCACTTGCTCTAATTTTTATATGTAAACAAAGTACAATTATAGTCAAAACAATTTGTGAAAATCATTTATTCCATTATTTATTAAATAGAATTTTATGGAGTAAATCCTCTG
>PVKC010028631.1:0-15370 GCA_004027635.1 Crocidura indochinensis
GTGTGTGTGTGTGTGTGAATGTGTATTTGTGTATCTGAGAAGATTGCAAACCAGCAGTGCTCAAGACCTACACCTAGCACAAGGCTCGATCACTCCTACAGTGCTCTGGTATCTGTGAGGTGTTGAGGATTCCATCAAGTCTCCAGTGTGCAAAGCCTGTGCTCAGCTCTTTGAGTTATTTCCCCAGCCTGACTCCTAATTCTTAATATCCAACCTCACCACATCCAGTACACCAACATCTTCATAGGTCAGTTTACCCCTGAAGCACCAGCCATGGGGAACCTGAGTTAATCCATCTCCTGCCAGATGGCGCCTCAGTATGGAACTCAGCCAAGAGCACTGTCCTGTCACATATGAAGTCCTGTGTTTCATTCCAGGTTCTATGAAGGGAAAATAAAACAAGCAAAACAGAGTCCAAAGTGATAGGACAATGGGAAGAGTGTTTGACTTGCATGTGCTTAATCTGGGTTCAATTCATTTGGCACTCCATATTGGCCCTGTAGCCTGACAGAAGTAAATTCTAAGCACAAAACCTTGAGTAACCTTTGAACTCCACCAGTGTGACCCAAAAAAACAAAAGAAAACAAAAACAGATAGTCTACATCTCTCACTCATTAACATAGTCGTGGTAGTTGTCATTGTAGTTATTTCTCTAACTGTACTCACTACTCTTTGTGGTGAGCTTCATATCCTAAGCAGATCCTTCCAGCTCTCATCTCTATTGTCTCTCAGCATTATTACAGTAATGATTTTAGAATACCTGTCTCTAATACAGACAGGGGGTGGGGGGAGAGGGACATGGGGGGAGGCATTGAAAGTCGAAATTTGCAGTGGTGAAAACCAACTGTAATCATGTTTGTAATCATGGTGATTAAATAAAGATATTATTTAAAAATAAAGACATAACCGAAAACAAGGTGAAAAATGAATCATACATTGTGTTGGTCTATGCCAAGTTAATTTATCATACATGTATTTTGATTTTTGAGTCACAGAGATTACTCAGAGTTTCTGCTCAGAAAGTCACTCCTGGAAGCCTCAGAGGAGACCATATGGGGTGCTGGGATTTGAATCGTGGTATATCCTGTTTTGGCCTGCGAGCAACACAAACGCTTACGAAGTGCTATCCAATAGTTTTGGCCTCCATTTTTTTAGACATTTTTTGGTGCACAAACTATCAAGCAGAAGCTACAGAGATTTCTCACTACCACCGGCCATCACACACATATAAATCCCCATTGGCAACCTGAGGACAGACAATTCATTACATTAGTCCTAATTTTCATGAATAATTTGAATCTGAAGGACACTGCCAACCTGGTTCACTCCCCTGCAGCACAATGGTCCTTCAAGCTGGGCTCACTTCTCCCAGGAGTTGGAAACCCTGAGGCAACTAGGGTGGGTCCCAAAAACCAGAACATAGATCAGCACCGGAGGTGAGCGGATTTGCACAGGAGGCGGAAGTGGGTGGAGAATTTGGGGGCCTTGCAGGGTAGAAGCTTCAGCCAGGGGCCCAGCTCAGTCTTCCTATCTCCAGCCACCCCGCTATCACCCCACCTCCAGTGAGTGACTCTCCATATCTACTGCTCTGTGGCGTTGCACAGGGGCAGCTCAGGTTGGTTCCACTGCTCTGTGGTGTCAGTTGGTCCCCGGATAAATAGGTGAGTGGGAACATTCTATGGCTAGGAATCTCAGTGGGGAGGGCACATCTGTTAGGTAACAATTGTATGTTTTTTATTTTTTTAGTTTGACTCATTTATTTCATATTTTCAAATTTGTTTTCCCGGAAAAGAGAAAGTGTTTCCTTTTTTTCAGCACTCTAGTTTTCTTTTTCCTTATATTCTTGGTTCAGATTGATTTGCTTTTCTTTAATTTTTAAATTTGGGTGGCGACAGTAGCCACAATGTTGAGTGGGCGGACTTACTCCTGGCTCTGCACTCAGGGAGGACTCCTGGTAGGCTCAAGGGATTATCTGGGGTACCAGGAATAGAACCTTGGTTGGCCACATGCAAAGCAAGTGCCCTCCTCACTATCTCTCTGACCTCTGACGTAATTTTATTGACTGTATTTTAATGAAATTAACCTGTACTGGGTGATATACTGCCAAGCTGTAGCATAATGCTTGCACTATGGGCCCAGATAAGGCAGTGTTTTGTAAATTCCTCTTGCTTGATGCACTGGAACAGCATGAAAATTATAGTGTTGAGGGGGCCGGACATTTAGCACAGTGGTTGTTGCCTTGCAAGCAGCTGATCCAGGACCTTAGGTGGTTGGTTCGAATCCCAGCATCCCATATGGTTCCCCGTGCCTGCCAGGAGCTATTTCTGATCAGATAGCCAGGAGTAACACCTGAGCACCACCGGGTGTGGCCCAAAAATAAAAAAAAATTTATAGTGTTGGGGAAAGAGAGATAGTACAGCAGGTCTGAGCTTGCCTTGCATGCAGCTGACTTGATTTTAATCCCAGATCATTGCCAGAATCACCCAAAAATCAAACAAAAATCTAAGTATATTATACCCAGAGCAATCTTTTATGTCTCTTATCTATTGATGGCCTTCCTCTTGGTTCAATTTAATCTCATGGTGTTTCACTCATTGTGATCCCTATGTCTACAAAAATCTATTGCTAAGATATTTTCACAATTACAGAATTACCTAGGCTCTCAATGCTCAGAACTATTCCTGTCACTAAAATATGCACCATTGTCTCCTACTATGTTTTCTAATAAATAGTATTTTTCTAGGACCAGAGCAATAACACAGGGACTAGGGTGTTTGTCTTGCATGGTGCTGTCCCAGGTTTGATCCTAGCATCACATAGTGTCACCCTAGCCTACCAGGGTTGCTGAGTGCAGATACAGGAGTAACCCCTAAGCAATGTTAGGTGTGGCCCAATTCCTTCCCAAAATAATATTTTCTATGCCATAGCCTATTTCCCCACCACCACACATAAGATCTTTTTCACATTTTTGCAAAAAGCCTGGAAGCTATGCAGTGCTGAGCATACCCTTGGTCCTCTTTGTGCACTTGGGCAGCATTTATATGCGGCCCCCTCATTTGTATTTGAATGAACCAACTCCAACTTCTTTTACATTTCATACTCTTCCTTTTCTGCTTTCCACAGAATATCCGAATCTTTGATCCCAATGGACCCCAACAAGTTTTCCATGCAGGAAGGTAAAGCCTTCCTAAGACAGCTTGGGATTTCCCAGAGAGATGTAAGTGTGAAAAACTTTAGTCCAATGGACAGAGCAGTGGGACATGGACCCAATGCCCAGCATCAGCACTGAGGTATAATCTCCTTCCATGACTAGAATGATCAACAGTTCCATGGATATTAGCCAATGAATAGACCACCCAGTGATCAGATGCTGTGGCATTTTCTCTGGTCACTCAGTTCCCACTTGGGAGGCCTAATCCAATACCATCCTTAAATCTATTAATCCACTTAATCCCTTAATTCACTCAGTGTTCCTCTGCAAACTCCAAGTGGGTTTTAAGGAAAGAACTTTGTGCCCCAGTGAGCCACTACATAGAAGCCGTGCATAGTCCATCTTCAGTCGAAAGAATTTCCTGTGTCCTACACAACTCTGCTTACCTTTTGGCTTTTGTCTCCCTTCTAGGTGGACAGGATGACTGAGAGGTGGGTTGTCATTGCTTCAGTGGAGGTTCTGCTACGTTTCCCTCTGAAGCCAGGAGAGGAACCAAGTGCCTCTTGTATCTCAGAGAAGAACAGTCAGGCAGCCCAGCCTCTCATGGCTTCACAGAACCTTGCAAACCAAAAGAAAAGGTAGGACAGATGTTGGGGAGTCCTATAAGGAGGGATTGGATGGAAGAAGTAGGGAGATAAAAATGCAAGATGGGGACATGCTGATGTTGACCTTATGGGGAAGTACAGATATGAGAACCCACCCATAGGAAACTGATTTATCTATGTTTTTTCTCTGAAAACACCAGAGGTTTCTGGATGTGTGCCCTTCACCAACACAGGTTTCTAGAGAGTGCCCTGTGTGCATTTTACCCTTGTTGGACAACCTAGCATGAGTTCATGCTGTGTTGAAACCAGGCAGGTGCTGTTTAGTGTCCAACACAACATTTCAGAGACTAGGGAAGAGCTCCATTTTGGAGCACTTGCTTTGTACCTACCAGGTACAGAAACAGCCCTTTCCACTCAGAGATAGGATTTGAGGACTCAGTCTCTGTGTCTATAATGCTTTCTACGTGTTCTTTATTTTATGACAAGGAAACCCAGTGAGTATACCATGCTGAAGAATGACCAGGATCCTGAGGACAAGAAGCAGCCCCATGCTCCCCCAAGCAAACAAAGAAGGGAGATTCTCTGGGACATATCAATCCAGGGGGTGATTCACTCTTCAAAATTGGACAATGCCAGGGTAAGTGGAAGTTTATAAAATTCAGCGCTGAACTGTGAGGTTATCAACCTGGATTACTGAGAGAGGGTGTCCAGATGGTTTAGCCCCATGTCTTGGACTCAGGAGTTTGGACTTTGTCCCCAGTTGGTCTCTGTCATGCTAGTGGATAGTGGACCCATTAAAATTCATGACTGTATCCATTCACCCAATCAGTTCTTTCTCATCACCTGAGACATGAAATTCCTCCTTCCTTGGGCCTCTGTGAACAACGCTCTGGGAAGAATTATAATTCTGGGGTTTTCCCAGAAGTAACAGGCTCCCAAACAGCACCCTCTTTTTCTGGGAATCTGACCACTGCTGATGTGAATGTTCATGGACACATTGACCCATCTTGCAGGAAAAGTGCGGGAAACACCCTGACTTCAAGAACATGACCAGCAACTCCAGTTTTCCCATGGAGAGCAGAAGTGGATTTCCTCTCCTCTGGGTCCCAGGTTCCCCTAAAAAGGATCCAGAGAATCTGGGGAGCCTGAAGCAGGAGGACCTAGAAGCAAGTACCCTCTGGGACCAGCACATTCCTGGCTCCATTTTGAGCACCGATGGAGGGGTGAAGCCGAGACCAAGGTGAGGAGGGACAGGCTCAGAGAGACTCTTGGGCATCAGAGAGAGCTTGTTCTTAGTGTGGCTGAGCAGACATACCAGCGCAGCGGGTAGAGACAAGAACCCTCACATATGGCAGGTAACACACAGTGATCCTGGCAGCCTGGAACGTATTAAGGGGGAAGGAGTGAGCAGCCCTTCCTGAGATACTGTCAATAGGAAGGGGGAAAATGCAGCTTTGGGCCGGAGAGATAGCATGGAGGAAAGGCGTTTGCCTTGCATGCAGAAGGTCTTTGGTTTGAATCCTGGCATCCCATATGGTCCCCTGAGCCTGCCAGAAGCGATTTCTGAGCATAGAGCCAGAGTAACCCCTGAGTGCAGCCGGCTGTGACCCCCAATAAAAAACCCAAGCTAGTAGCTTTATGAGAGAATCAGTGCTCAATGCTCAGGATATAGGGAGTGAAGTATGGGGTGTCTGAGACAAGGGGAGAGGCTCCCTTTCACAGTATAGTAAGCCAGCACCATATCTTCCTCACTCTGAAACAAGGCTGACCTGGGATCCAGGAGGGCCGTTTGTTTCCAGGGAAGGTAGGCAGTTCGGGGTCCTCTTCAAATTAACCTGGTTTGTTTGTAGGCAAGAAGATCTGCAGACATGTGCTTCTCTGCCACTTCCCGTGAACCCCCAAATAAACACGGGTCACTGTGAGGATCCCGTAGACCTCTTCGGCTTTGTCAGAGTCTCACTCCTAGTTCTGTCTTCCCTTCTCTTCTTTGTCCTCCATTTTTCCTTATTTTCCCTTTCCTCCTTAACCTTCCTCTCCTCCTTCTGCTCCTCCTTCTCCTCTTTCTTCTCCTCCCTTTCCTTCTACTCCTCCTGTTCCTGCCCCTTCACTAAGATACCTGATACTTGGGCTTTTCTCTTACAGCAACTCACAAGGCCAAGACGTGTCCAACAGTCAAGAGAAGTGTCCCAGACCAGATCATCACAGGACAGTCACTTGACAAGACCTCTAACAGAAATCCTGATGGTCCAGCCCCAAAATGTTCCGTGGACTTGACCAAGTTGGTGCATCCAGCTGGAAAGAGCTTGTGCCAAGACCAAGCTGTCTGTACCAGGCAACAAGCCAGTGAGCCAGGCATTTTCTCCTGTAAGCCTTCCACCATGGCATCTGCCCTGGGAAGGTCGGAAACAGCTCCACAGACATGGTCCCTGCAGGTTTATATGAGCTCAAAACCCAGTGCAGTGCCTGATACACAGAAATATACTGAAATGTCTAAATCCATCATCCAAGCAGAGAGGAAGAGAGCCTGCCCAGACACCTTTCAGACTTGGCAGAACCCCTGCAAAAAGGCAAGATGAAACTCCTTTTAAACCCCAAACAACATTCCTTTGACTTGGCCTGACCTTTGTCCACACTCTCCAGCTTTCCCCCAGGAACCTTGTCTAGACACACATGCTTCTCGTGTGACCAGCAAAACATCAGCTTGAATGCTCTATTTTTTGTGCTTGTTTTTGTGCCACACCTAGCACTGTTAAGGCATTATTCCTGTCTCTGAGCTCAGGTATCATTTATGGCAGACTTGAGGGACCTTACGGGATGCCAGGGATCAAACCTGGTTCAGCTGCTTGCAAAGACAAATTCCATGCCTTTTGTGCCATTGCTAGGGTTCTGCTGATGATCAGCTTCAACTTGCAGCTTCCACTCAACCAACTTTGCTGAGCCCAGTTCTAGCTCCCACTGTGCATGCACGTATGTTCTGGGTCAGTATGAGAGAACTGTCTTCAGGAATGGGAATGGGAAAGAAGGGCCCCACTTCCTCTGCCTTCCTCACTGCTCACAGCCCACATCTTCATTTAGAAGAAGCCTGGGGTAGAGATTTCCTGGTGTCCTGACCAGTGCTCCTCCTCTGAAAACTTTCTGGGACCCACCCCCCACCCCGGAGATGAACCAATGGAATTTCCAGTGGAAAAAAGAGAGGTTTTTATTTTCCCATGTGACTGGTAAGTGATGGAACAATGACAGAAGGTCAATGGGGAAGAGCATTGTGCGACTGACTCAGCATTTCTCCGGTGTCACTTTGTGGTTGTTGGAACCCCAGAGATTGGGGTCAAGGGACAGGTGGTGTCTTTGCATGTTATCAACCTATGCTAAATGTTTCTATGGCATTTATAAAATTGTTATGCATAGCCCTTTGTAATTGTGTAGAGAATGGAGTCAGTGTGAATAATTGACATTATACCCATGAATCTGTGGCAAGCTATAAAATTGATCTGGCAGGGAGCATCCAGCACTGAAATTGGTAACTCAAAAGACCTAGTGTGAATGTGACAATGTTCTGTAGTTTTAAACAGTCCTTGTAGGGTATATGTAGGATTTTTAACTCATGAGGAACGTTCTGTCAGAAACTCCCAGCCTTGGGGGAATGTAGAATGATATCTTAGTGTTGGTTTTTTTTTTCTAAACTATTATCATGTTTTGAGTAATGCCTTTTGATAATAATAGCATTCTGTAAGAGATTAGTAAGAGAAATAGAGTAACTATATAGAATATAGGCAAGTGTAGGTGGAGGAGGGAGAGGGGGTATTGGTTGTGGGAAGGTTGCACTGGTTAAGGGAGTTGTTCTTTTTTGTAAATAAACCCAATTACAAACATGTTTGCAATCATAGTGCATAAATAAAAATATTATTTCAAAAAGATAACATCTTCAAGGTTTTTGGGCTAGTCATTCATCACCCCGATTTCATTGAAAAGTTAGTTATATTGGGGCCAGAGCAGTGGTGCAAGTGTAGGGCATTTACGTTGCATGCGGCTGACCGAGGAGGCACTGTATGATCCCTCAAGTCAGGAGCAATTTCTGAGTCTGAGTGCATAGCCTGGAGTAACTAACCCCTGAGCGCCACCTGATGTGGACCCCCCAAAAAAAACAAGCAAGAGTTATTTTATATGTTGGTATTGACTATTGAATCCAAACTGAATTGGGCTGATAGACATGTGTTATCCCCTGAGCTTCCTTTACACAACTAAATGTGTTTCCCTTCAAACTTTACCAGGACCAAGAGAAATTTGCACATAGCAAGCTCTAGGCCAAATACCTTGAGTCTGTAAAATATAATTATAAACCCCCCCAAGCAATAGCCAGCCCCCTCAGATACTATCTGCATTTAGCATAAATGTCACCCAAACTTTCACAACTCAATTAACAACTCATTAAAAGGTGCCTTTTATGCTGGAGGTTGGGACAAGGGGAGAAGCATGGGATGGACTCTGGGAACATTGGTGAAGAGAGGTTGACACTGCTGGTGTCAATAGCCCTGACTCATTACAGATCTGAAATTCAACTATGAAGGATTCTTGATCACAGTGGATTAATTTAAAATGTTAGGGGTTTCATATGTATGTTAACTATGAGTTGCACATAGTTAAGCAAGTTGTCTGTTGGCATAGCACCTGGTGAAATTTAAAAATTGGAATGTCTGGGCTGGAGAGATAGTCCAAAGAAGAAGGTGTTTGTTATGCCTGGGTCCAACCTCCATTTGATGCTGAGTAGTGCCAGGTGTACACTCACCCCACCAAATAAATAAGTAAATGAATGAGTAAATACATAAATATGGAATCGACTGACAGCACAGCAGTAGGACATCTGCCTTGCATGCAGCTGACCCAGATTCAATCCCAGCATCCCATATAGCCGGGAGAGCTTTTGCTTTTTTTTTTAATTTTTATTGTGACTGAAGTTCATTACACAGAATTATTTACGGTACATAGTGACAATGAATGAAGGGCATTCCCACCACCAATGTTGTCCTCTCTCCAGTCCTGTTCCCAGCATGTCTCCCATATCTCCCTTCTTTACTCTCCCCCACTCCCTCCACCCAGAATACTAGTGTAACTGGTCTCCACTTAACAGCTTGTTGTAGGTCGGGTATCTATTCTGTTTAGTGTTCCAGTCTGATCATTTTTATTTACACTGCATGGTCATATGACTGGCCTTAGTAACATCCTATTCTCCCCTAATTTATGAGTCTGAATGATTCAAGTTGTGCTATTCTGTTTGAGATAAAAAGGTTAAGAAAAGGAGAAGGAAAAATTTGGTATCAACTGCTAAAAGCAAATGAAATTGAAAAACCATCGAATAATATCCACAAGAGTGAAAAAAAAGGTGGAAGAAAAAAAGAGAAGGAAAATATCAAAAATGCATAAAAAATAAATAAATAAAAACAAAAGAAAACCAGAAAAAGGAATAATGGGGTGGCAGGGTTTGATGTTACCCGCTTTTTTTTTTGTATAGGCACAGTAAGTATTGAGGAAGTAATGAAATCTCCATGGCCTAATGGATTCAAGGTTTCTCCCTTCCTGGAGCATATTTCATGGGAACAACCACTGGCTCCATACCTTCTCATTGCCATATCCCAGGGGTTGTGTTCGTTCGTTTTTGTAGTTGTGGAGGTGTCAGGAAACTTTCCTCTCAGTTGTGGATGAGAAAATCAGGTCACTGTAGAAAGCAATCTCCGTATTTGCGCATGTCCTAGGACAAGGCCTAGGGTAGAGTCTTTAACGTTCTAGAGGTTGTTCCAACATTGTTGATGTGTTCAGTTTTCTGTGTCCTGTGCTCCATGTTTTTGCTAGTTACCTAAGCCATAGTCTAGGAAGCATGATTCCAAAGATTCTGCTCAGTCTCTGTTGTCAGAATTGGGCCTCTGCGCTAAGAAATCTTGATTTTTGTAAGAGATCTGGACTATTGCTTAGGGTAGGGTTTTCCTTAATGGTTTCCAGGTAAGTTCTACCAGTCACTCTTTTCAGTCAGTTATAAGAGCACTAACTTTTGCTCTTTTTTTTTTTCATTTGTTCTGTTTTGCTTTGCTTTGGTTTTTGGGTCACACCCATCAGCGCTCAGGGGTTACTGCTGGCTCTGTTCACAGAAATCACCCCTGGCAGCTCAGCGATTTCCTGAGGATTGAACCATCATCTGTCCTGGGTTGGCCATATGCAGGGCAAATGCCCTTCCACTGCACTATCTGTCCAGCCCCAGGAGCAATTTCTGACTTCACAGCCAGGTTTAACCCCTGAGTACCATAAAATAAAATAAAATAAATAAAACATAATATAAATAAATAAAAGACCCCAAAACCTTGAACACCTGGTTCCAGCTCCAGATATAATATTTCCGTGTGTGATTTGAGATGTGAACAACTCGATATCTCAAATCAGAGCATTGAAAGATGGTTGACCCGTTTGTAGCTCTTTAAAATGTGCAGTAAAAGAGAAGCAGGAGCCCAGCAGGAAGGACCTTTGTCTTGCAGAGGACAGACCCAGGTTTGATCTCTCAGAAAAGTTGATTGGAAATAGAAGAGAAAATTCCCCAGCCAGGGCAAAGTTTGGGGTGACCCTATTTCATGGGGTTTTTTGCAGGAAAACTAGATCTCTGTGTAACCTGAAAAGTGACCTGGACTTTGCTGAGAATGAATATGCAGGTTTTTCTGGTATCATCTGGCTCCATCACAGCTTTTGAGGTCATTGGGACCCTGGACTTAAGTGTTGCCACTGCCTCTTCGTCTCTGCTGCACTGAAGGTCTGGGCAGGATCAAAGAAAGATCTCGGGAAACTGTTAACTTAAGACTCACAGAAAGAGCCCAATAGATGTCAATGCCACGTTTCCAATGCAGGTTACAGGGACTGGAGCAATAACACAGTGGCTGTTTGTTTTCCACTTAGCAGACTCCCAGGTTCGATCCCCAACATCCTATATAGTCGACCGAACAATGCCAGGAGTGATTTCTGAGCACAGAGTCAGGAGTAACATCAAAACCAAAAGAAAATAAAATGTGCTGTGTAGACAGCTAACATGGAAATGCAACATTTGGGGCTGGAGATAGCCAAGAGGTAATGAATTTGCCTTGCATTTGGCTAACTGGTGAAGGACCCAGTTCAATTCCGGGAATCCCATATGGTCCCCCAGCCTAATGTAGAGCCAGGAGTAACTCCTGAGAACCATTGGGTGTGGGCTATAAACCAATCAATAAATAAAGTTAAAAAAAAAAAAGGAATTGCAACAGAGGTCAAGAAGAAACTGAGGCTGCATCTTTCAGAATCCACATCTCACTTTCTCTTTCTGTCTCTGTTCACTTCCAATCTCTCTCTCGCTCTCTCTGTCTCTCTTTCTCTCTCAACTCAGCTAGATTCTCAGGAAAGACACTCCTCTTTTGGGGTGTCAATGGAGAGCAGAAGAATTTCTGGTGCTCACACGTGCCCCCAGGTTCAGCCTCTCAGACTGAAGAGGAGAGTTCCTTATTTAGTGAAAAGGGCCTGGGGTTAGGGTTGGGGGGACAACTGGCAACTGGCTCCCTAAAATAGGAACTAGGGACCCTGTGGCTTCTCCTCCTCTCTGCCCTGCCTGGATCTTTATTCAACACTTCTTTCAGATGTAAATCATTTCATAAACATGGCTCCAAGTTCCTACTTAGCATCACTAGAGGGAGCACAGAGGAGTTTGGCAAAACATATTTTGTTTTAGTTTTGGGGTCACACCTGGCAGAACTCAGGGTTTACTCCAGACCCACTGCACAGAAATCGCTCCTGGCAGGCTCCAGGGTCCATGTGGGATGCCAGGAATCGAATCACCATTCATCCTGAAGGAGCTGCGTGCAAGGCAAATGCCCCCCCTCAGTTCTATCTCTCCAGTCCCTCTTGGGAAACTTTTCCTTAATCTCCAGGACCTTGAATTAGACCTCCAGAGATGAGAAAAAGACTGGGCCAGGAGTAATGCAGTACAAGACTCTCTGAAATACTCAGAAGTTGTCTCTAGGGGCCAGAGTGCTGGCACAAGCAGTAAGGCATTTGCCTTACTGGCCCTAGCCTAGGACAGACCATGGTTCGATCCCCCAGCACCCCATTTTGTTCCCCAAGCCAGAAGCAATTTCTGAGTGAATAGCCAGGAGCAACCCCGGTATGTCATCGGTTGTGCCTCCCCTTCAAAAAAAAAAAAAAAGAAGAAAAAGAAAACAAGTGTCTCTACTAAGGTTCTGATAGCTCTTCTATTCCCTAAAAGGAGAGAAATTAAAAAAAAAAAAGGGGGGGGGCCGTGGTCAGAGCAAGAGTACAGTTGGAAGAGCATTTGCCTTACACATATCTGAATTAAGTTTGATCCCTGGTATCCCATTAGGTCCCCAAGCTTGCCAAGAGAGATTTCGGAGCACTGGAGGGGTAATCTCTAAGCACCACCAAAATTCACAACTAGATAAATAAATAAAATGTAAATTATAAAAATAATAGTCAATGCTACGATTTCTTTGGAGTGTCAATTGCACAGACATTAGTCCCTTCATTCAAATGATACTGGGAACCTTCAAGGTGCATTTCATCCTTCCTTGATGCTGCAGCACCTGCGCATACACACACACACACACACACACACACACACACACACACACCAGCCATCCCATCTAAGACCACAACACCCAGAACTCACTAGCAAAGGCAAACATTTGCTTACAGATATTAGCACCTTTGCTGTCTGCTGTGGTTCTTGGGTGCTGATGGTGGAGGCTGGGCAAGCTGGTTGCCATGGGAACGAGCCTGTGGTCCTTCCTTTCCCGCTGCCGCCTGCCCTGACCACCAGAGGGTGCTGGAGGCTGCAAACTGAGCCAGCCCCAGATGCAAAGGATTTCATCCCTTTGATATGGGGGTGGGGGGAGTGGAACTTGGGCTATATAGTTTGAGCACTTATGTATTCTTCATGGCTCTGTGCTAAGGAGTCACTGCTGGCAGTGCTGGGGAGGTCGGGTGGGGGCCCTGTGCTACACTCTGTGGGAAACTGAGCTGGAGGTCACTGGTGGCATACAGGGAAATAGCTCCGCCACCCCCTGTTGGGTCTCTCTGGCCTGGGAATTCATCTATGAACCCCACTTTCTTGTTTTCTCATGCCAAGTGGCTGGATTTGCAGAGCTGATGTTCACTCTCACTTCTCTCTCTCTTTCTCTCTTTTTCTCACTTGCTTCTCTCTCTTGCTTCTCTCTCTCTCTCTCTCTCTCTCTCTCTCTGTCTGTCTCCTACTCCCACATTTTCCAAATAACTATATTTTACTATCTACCAACTGAACTACCAATTTATTTCTTTTAAGGAAAATATTAGGACACAGGAAAAATGCCTCTGGCCATTCGCTATTCCTCTATTCTGTTTTTTTATATCCACCCTATGAGAAAGGTCAACATTTATTCTTATATTAGTCACCTTGTAGGGCACATCTATTCCTGGTGTGTAGTGAAATAAAATGTTTAGTGGTTGCCCTGTTATACAAGATATCTCTATAAGTGGGATTCAGGTATCTATTTAGCCATGGGAGGTAAAGGGAAACGAATGAGATTTTCTGGTGAGCACACCCAATAGAGCTCAGGCACCACTCCTGGAAGGCTTTGGAGGCCATTTGAGATACAGGGGCTCAAACCTGGCTTGTCCTTATGGAAGACAATTGTCCTTTGAAATAGAACCTTATTTTAAAGAAAATATAAGGTGCTCTCTCTGAAGAAAATTTAAATGGAGATATCTTTTGGGTTCACATACTGTTAGTCTAAATTCCCACGAAAATTCACGGAAAAGGTTAGGGCATTATTCCTCGTAGAGTAGGATAGAGGAATACTGAAATTGTATAAATAAATTGTGCCGATTGCTTTTGAAGACTTTAAGCATTGTAATAATTGATGTAAGATGCCCTTTATAAAGAAAGTAGCGAATTATATAGATGAAAAAAATAATATAGGCATTAGAAAAAATGTTAGATATAGGCTGGAGTGATATTACACTGAACAGGGCGGGCATTTGCCTTGCACGCAATCAGCCTGGGTTTGATTCTTGGCATCCACTCTGATCACCTAAACATTGCCAGGAGCGATCAATCCCTAGTGCAGAGGCAGGAGAAACTCCAAAACATCACTAGGAATGACCCAGATATATTGGTTTTTGTGTGTTCAAATGAGGATTGTTTATGGGATTGTGCACCATAAGGAATGCACATTTGTGTATGCAGCTGTGGAAGGATTGGGGTTAAGAGTGTTTAGAGTGGGGAAAGTGACTCCGTAAAAAGTGACAGAAATTATTGCTGAATCTAGGTAAAATAAAGGCCTTGTAGCCTGGGATCTGGGATATGAGACGACCAGAGATCAGCTCTCAGTTTCTGTTCCCATTAGGCATTTGTGTTTCCAACACCTTTCTCATAATTTCTCAGAAACCAATATGCTCAGCAACAATGAAAGCTTTTATTGGAATTGGAAATTTTATTAATATTTTTTATTTAAACACCTAGGTTACAAACATGATTGAGGTTGCGTTCAGTCATATAAGGTGACACCCCTCCCAATACCAGTGCAACATTCCCATCACCAATATTCCAAATATCCCTCCTCCCCTCCCCACCCCCATCTGTACTCTAGACAGGCTTTCTATTTCCCTCATATATTCTCATTGTTAGGTTAATTCGCAATTTCTCTAACTAAACTCATCACTCTTTGTGGTGAGGTTCATGAGGTGGGCTGTAACGTCCAGCCTTCCTTTCTTTTGTCTCTGAAAATTGTTGAGAAATGTCTTTCATTATTCTTAAAACCTATAGATGAGTGAGACCATTCTGTATCTTTCTCTCTCTCTCTCTCTCTGACTTACTGGAAATTTATAGACACAAACACTCTATGATCAATTTCTTGTTTAAAACATTAAGTATTCCTTAATGCACTGATCCTGGCATAGTACATAGTAAGCAACAAAGAAGACAGGAGCAATAGCACAGCGGTAGGGCTTTTGCCTTGCATGTGGCTGTCCAGGACAGACCTGGGTTCGATCCCCGGTGTCCCATATTGTCCCTCAAGCCAGAAGCAATTCTGAGAACTTAGACAGGAGTATCCCCTGAGCATCACTAGGTGTGGTCCACCCCCCAAAAAAGCCACAAAGATCTCAATTGTTGAAATACCTATGTAACTTATATCATGTATTACATGCATAGTTGCTATTACTACTTTTACTTTTTTCTTAATCATTGAAGGGTTTGTTTGGTCTATTTCCAACAGTAGCATTAGAATAATCTTGGCTCTGGTGGACCTTGGTGGGATTTAGGGTGTTAGGTTACATCCTGCTTTTACCCAAAACAACTGTATTATTCCAACTTTCTCTTTTCTCATCTTTGTGGCATAATCCCTGCTGGATGTTGAATGTTATTGTGTTACAGACCACTAATATCTATAACAAAATAATTTTCGAGTATCATGAGTTCTTATCCTCATGCGGGAAGGCGGACGGAAGGAATATTTGCTAACAGAAGATATGAATGTAAAAATGAGGAGACCACACAGTATGTGCAGGGCCACACGCGTGAATGGAGGCGTGGGCAGATTTTATTAAAATTAGTGGGTTTTTA
>PVKC010028632.1:0-15377 GCA_004027635.1 Crocidura indochinensis
TCCTTCCTTCCTTCCTTCCTTCCTTCCTTCCTTCCTTCCTTCCTTCCTCTGACCCTGTTAGTCAAGAGTCATTCTTGATGGAGATGGAATAGATGCATTATCTGTGTGTGCCAGTGATCAAATTAAGGCAAGCACCTTATCCAGCATTTACATCTTAATAAACTCAGGTTTTCTCAATCAAAATTTAAAATATAAGCAAATAAAATAACCATTCCTCAGGGCCAGAGAGGTAGCACAACTGGCTGAGAGTAAGCAAAACAAAGTTTTTACGCAGGAGCACTGAGATGATCCCCTGCAGCATATGATCCCTCGAGCACCTTTGAGAGTATCTCTATCCAGCACCTATAGATGTGAAGAAAATATGATGAAATAAATGTCAAAAGGTATAGTATTAAGAATGGTAAAATAAATTACTGTCATAAAGTTGAAATCAAAACAAACTGGCTACTGAAAGCACTGTGGGGAGGGAAAGGGGACAAAGGAGAAATGAGGAGTGAGGGAACATAAGTGGGGAAGGTTATGAAGTTTTCTTTCTTGCTTTGTTTCCACTTTTGATGGGAATGGGATTCTGTTTTCCATTCATTCTCTGCAGTATGTTTGGCTCTATTCTCATGTTTCTCTTCCTAGGCAACAGAATTATTCCTCGGTCTAAAAGGAATCCACTCTAGCCAGCAGAGGGCAATGCTCTGAAGCAGAGAGCATGGAAACAGTTACTGTGTGCTCTTACAGCAATCTAGAAAAAAAGGGGACGTGAAATTACACTGGAAACCTCATCCACGACTCCTTCCTCCCTCTCCTCCCCCAAATTTTATAAAACAATGATCATAAATGTTTAGAATATAGATCACAATTGAATTTCCTCACAGGTCATGTTAGGCTGCTTTTCTGAAAACAAAACTAAGCCATAGAAAATAAATGGACTTGCAGGAGGTATGGGTGAGACTGGGTGAGACCCCAACAAAACAAATAAAGCAACAAAATTGTAATAAAAACAAATATCTAGGTATGAAAAGTGACTCAAGTAACACAGGCCCTTGACTTAAAGTTAGACAGCCTCATTAATTAATCATTAATTCTCATTATTATTCTCATTATTAATCAGAAGGCCACACCAGTTGATATTTTATCCATTCCTCCCCTACTTTGTGACTTTCTCAGTGTATGTTTCTTAGTCACCTATTATGCCTCAGATCCTGCTGGACAGTGGTGAGTAGGCAGGTGGGGTCTAAAAATGTTAGGAGCAGGGGACGGAGAGATAGCACAGAGGTGTTTGCCTTGCAAGCAGCTGATCCAGGACCTAAGGTGGTTGATTTGAATCCCGGCATCCCATATGGTCCCCCGTGCCTGCCAGGAGCTATGTCTGACCAGATAGCCAGGAGCAATCCCTGAGCACTGCTCGGTGTGGCCCAAAAACAAATAATAAATAAATATGTTAGGAGCTAATAATGGATAGTATGAACTTGACAGAAGCAGGGTTCTTGAAGAAGGCAAAGGTTTATCACAGAACTATATGGGAAAAACAATCACACCTAGGCAGGGCAGGTGCAATATGGAAGCTAAGTGCCATCAGGAAAACAACTAAGATTGAGAGAATATTGAGGATATAAGTAACAAGAGAACATGAAGCAATCTAGACAGGTTAGGGGCAGCAAACATGTATGAGCACAGACATGTGCAGTCATCCAAAACCCACTAATACTTGACAATATAGATGTTTTCTGCTCAGGATAATAGCACACAATTTAAAATAAAAACTGTCCCGTGCAACTTCATCTACATTTGACTTTTCATTGTTTGTTGTTTTGACTGTAATAAAGTTTTGGTATGTTTTTTACTTTTTGTGTTGTTTTGTTTTCTGGACATACCTAGTGGTTTTCAAGATCTATTGATAGTGTTCAGTGGGACCATAAGTAGTGCCTGGGATCAAAATTAGACTTGCAAAGTGAAAGGCAAATATTTTAATCTTTGCGCTCTCTCTTCACCCCTAATATTTTTTTTACTTTTTGTGGAAGTTTTGTCATCTCCTTTTCCACAACAATGTGTTTTCAGATCAAAGGAGTGCTATGAATGAATAAATGAAAAATTGAACTTTTTGCTTTTTCCAGATCCTATGAGAATTTGGTCATTTTTAAAATCAGCACTGTTAAATATAAATTCTTATTCTCTTACATTTTACCTGGAAATTTGAAGATGTGTGTACCAATAGCTCTTCTTGAGTTGGACTGTAAAGTACCAAATATCACTGAAAATAAATGGACAGTTGAAAAGGCACTCTACCTAGGAATCAAACTTCCAAGCTATACTTATTGTATAAAATGAGGCTCTTCAAAAAGAGCAAAACATTTTTATTCAGCCACTAATTAATTCATCTATTTATTCTTCTGTCCAAGGCTAATCAAGGCATATGATTAATAATAGCCCTTAAAATTGCATCAGGAGTGTTTTCACTTAGATCTAATGAAAAACACTTGAAAGAAATTAATGTTGTGGTGAAGTGGTTATTGCCCTTGTTTATACATTAGCATGAGTTTAAAAAATAGTTGGTGCTAGACTCTAAAGTTTGTATTTCTTTTTCAAAGAAGTATTTCACTTCCATAAAACTGAAATTTTCTGTTAGTAAACTGAAACAGAAAGATGGACAAATGTCAGAGAACTTTTAGCCTTCAAAAGAAGGCAGAAGCCAAAGATTTGGCATGAGTAATAAAGTACTGGTTAGGCTAATGATAACTTTATGCCAGCAGGTGGCGATAGAGGCTCTTCTCTGCCTCCATGTCAAAGCATTTCAAGACCTCAGCTTCTTCACCTATTATTTAATTCAATTATTTCTGGTTTCCTTGTTCTCATGGAACCAAGAAAAGGAGGGGTAAGGGTAGAAAAGGATGAATAAAATATGTATTTAAAAATATGGAACAGGAGCAATAGTACAGTGGATAGGGTGTTGGTCTGGCACGCTGCCAGCCAGGGTTTGATCCCTAACATCCCATATGTTTCTTCTGCATCCCCCACTCCCAGCACTGCCTAGAGTAATTCCTAAATTCAAAGCCAGTAGTAACCCTTGAATGCTGCTGTGTGAGGGCCTCCTCCCAAGTTAAAATCTGTGCCCTTGAAGACACAAATTCATAAAGAACATGCACAGTTTATGGCTTCTATACATTACTAAATGTAAAACTTATTATTTTAATGTTTTAGTTGGAGAGATACAGTCAAATATTGTTCATTAATAGTTTAAAGCTAAAATAGTCTGGCTTTTGGCAGACTTTAGTATGACTCATTATTTCAAACAGATCTTAATGAGTTGCTTGAACTATTGTGACTACTATAGAAAAATTCAAATATTTAAGACTTCCAAATGTTTTTATATAAGCAGTAGGAGAACAGATGTTACTCACAAGAAAGCATTTGAACAAGAAAACTTCAACTCGATGTCAGGTTATTATTCTAGATCATAACGAAGTCAAAGAAGAAATTATTCGAAGACATTTCATTCTCACTTTTACTTTATTTTTAATTTCTAACATGTCCCAACCTAACCCTTACCCTAATAATTCCCTGAATTTATTCCTATAGTTATACCTAACCCTTGTTCTGGCCTTGACTTATTCCTAACAATAACTCTAAATATAATATTCATCCTCACTGTTTTATTTTCAACTTCTAGCATTGCTAAAATCAAGTCTTTGATTTGGGGCCACACTTGATGATGATCAACTCCCGGTTCTGTATTTAGGAATCACTCCTAGTGTGTCTCAGGGTATTATACCATAAGGGGTACCGGGGAATCAAACCTAGATAGGATGCTTGCCTTGCATGCTGTACTACCTGCAGTACTACCGATCTAGCCTACCAAACTCAAATCCTAACCTTAATCCAAATCTAACTTTAACATTATCTGGAGGCTTAATTCTATCCCTCACCTAAATTTTGGATTATTCTTAAAATTATTCTAAATTTAACCCTGATGTAAGCTAAGATTTCTTGAGAAATCCTACCACAGCAAATGTGCAACACTGACCTTTAGCCTAAACCTAATCTATGTCTAATTCTAATCACTGCTCTCCCTTTCGCATCAATATGACAATTATCCTAAATTATTCACCCTCATCTTAACTTTTATTCTTAACTTCTAATTTTTCAAAGTTAAAACCTAAACCTAATCTTTACCCTATCTCTAAATGCTAATATTAGCTATCATCTAACCCTTGCCCTAACATTAACATAGTCTTACCAATTACCTCCAATTTACCATTCACCATTATTTTTTTTCTGGGGAAGGAAGCCACACTCAGTGGCACTCAGAAGTTACTTCTGACTCAGTGCTCAGAAGTCACTCCTGGAAGGGATCCATGTGACATGCAAGAAATTGAACCCAGGTCAGCTGCATGCAATGAAAACGCCCTACCTATTGTGATAACTCTCCGCCCCTTCTTTTCTTTTTGTTGTTGAATGCAAAGGAAGGTTGACAATAAATATAGAGTTTGCAGTAAATAACAGAAACATTTAAATAAAAACAAGAGAAATAGGAATTATATTAGCAGCCTTTCCAATATTGCAGGATTGCAATTGCAATTGCATTGCAGGACATTGCAGGATTAAATTGTTTCTGTGGGAAATGACAGGATTCTAGTAAAGTTTTTATTCAGATTTCTCCTGGGTTTTGTACCTGTTACTGAATTCACATTATCTACAGACACTATGGTGAGTTTTTCTGTTTCAACATGATGCAATACTCAATTGTCTGAATCTACATAAGAGAGTTGCAACATCTCTTAAAAGAAGCTGATGAGATGTGGAGCCTTTGCTGTCACCAGTTTTGTTATTTAACAAAAAGTATATAACTTAGAAATTAGTTCCTTTTTTTAAAACTGAATTTTTTTTAAATTTTATTTTATTTAAACACCAAAGTTACAGTGTTGTTCAAGTACGATATTTTTTTTCACAACAAAGTCGTTCATGATTGAGTTTCAGTCATACAATGTCCCTTCACCAGAGAACATTTCTTGCCACCTTTGGGGCAGACATTTTTCATCTCTCTTCCTCCCCTTCCACCCTCCTTATCTTTCTCCTTCTTTCTCTATCTCTTTCTTTTCAACACTGTGGTTTGCAATATTGTTATTGAGGACTATCATGCATATTACTTAATCTTTCAGCACCCAGTCCTTGTCCACAGTGATCAGTTCCAATTATCATTATCCAAATGTTCCTTCCCATACCCTAAGAGTACACTCCACTATGTGTTGCCAGCTTCTTACCTTTGACTGGCCCTCCTGGCCCTCATTGCTATTGTCTTGGAATATTATTACCCAACAATCTTTTTTTATGTCACACAAATGAGTGTGATTAGTCTATATCTATCCATTTCCTCTGACACATTTATCTCAGCATATTCATCCATGTATAAGCAAACTTTATACTTCATTTTTTCTAAATGCTGCATAGTACTTCATTCTGTAGATGTACCATTGTTTTTTTGGTTTTGTTTGTTTGTTTGTCCACTTACCTGTTCTCAGGCACTTGAATTGTTTCCAGGTTCTGGCTATTGTGAATAGTACTGCAATGAACCTAGGAATGCAAAAGGTTTTCTATGTTGTGTTTTGTTTTGTTTTTGGCTTGTAGGGTATATTCCTAGGAGTGTTATTACTCATCATATGAAAGCTAAATTTATAGTTTTTTGGGGGAATATGCACATTGTTTTCCAGAAAGGCTGGACTAGTGGACATTTCCACCAGCAGTGAATGAGAGTCCCTTTCTCCCAGGAACCATGCCAGCACTAGTTTTGTTGATTGACCATTAACTATTTTCTTTACTTTCATTCTGAACTTTCATCATGGTCAAGCCTAACCCTAACACTAACTTCAATCCTAACCCCAACTGTAATCCTAACTATGATGGAGCCATTGTTGTGTCTCTTCTTAGCTGGACTCTCAGCTTGCTTTCTCCATCCATTTTCTGCAGTCTTTCTCACAGCATCTTTTGTCCAGTCACGTGAGCTACTGAAAGATTTTCAAACACATCTTTTGTGTTTATTTGTATTCAAAAACAAAACGATTTAAAGAATCTGATGAGGCATTAGAGTATGATTGGCTTAATAAAGACCCCTAAAAGAAAACCTTCCAGAAATATAGGCTGTGAGATAATCTTTCATTAATCTCATATTTCTGTACATTTTGCCAGAGAGATACTGACTGTATTTTTGTTTTCGTTTGTTTGTCTTTCAGTCATAGATCTAAGGAATTTTAAATAGTTGCTCAGCTTTAAAAGAGAGAGGTTGTAGCATTCTAGTCAAAGAGCAAACTTGTTCATTACTTACTATTAAAGACTGGGGACCAACCTGTTTGATCCCTGGCACCCTATAATGCTCCCCTGAGCCTCCTATTTCCTGATTGCAGAGGTATGAGTTAATTTTGAGCACTGCTGGGTGAGGTCTCCCCAAACCAAACCAAGACAAAAAGCATGGTCTGCTATTTACTCTAGCTTGGATCCTTTTTCCTCATTTTGCTTTAGTTTCAGTTGGAGTTGAGAATTCTCAGGGTTGAGATTCATATTGTTTCTTTCATTGCCTTTGATTAAAAATTTCTTCTCATGGGGACGGAGAGATAGCACAGCGGTAAGGCATTTGCCTTAGACGCAGAAGGACAGGGGTTCAAATTCCAGCATCCCATATGGTCCCCCAAGCCTGCCAAGAGCCATTTCTGAACATAGAGTCAGGAGTAACCCCTGAACACTGCCGGGTGTGACCCAAAAAAACAAACCAAAAAAATTTCTTCTCTTTTGTCAGTATCCTTGAACTAAATATATGTACTGGTAGTTATTTTTCTTGTATTTCTGGAACTTTTGAAACCAGAATTGAAGTACAGGGAATAATACTGAGTAAAATTAGTGATAACAAAAGGGGCAATACAAGATTATTTCTCTCATTTGTGAAATATAAACAGATATAATAAAGGAATAACCAATGACTGATGGTGATAGGCCATGAGAGTAGGCTTCCAGGAATGAATTTGCCAAGGTAGCAGGAACTTTGGACACTGGTAGAGAATGATGACATTCCGACGGTGATTGTGAAGTTGGGACATTGTATGCCTTTGTCTTTAGTATTAACAGTATTGTATATTTGGGTGCCTAAATAAAAAAATAACGGATTTCACTCTCTTTGTATAGGTTTTGCATGCATCATGCCTGGTTCAGCCCCTGGAAACCACCAAGGATTAGAGCCTACAAAACAATACAAATATTGGCATTAAAACAAACAAAAATTGCCAAAAATATTTTTTTACAGAGGTGGATAATACAGAAACATTACTGACTTTATAGAACTTAATAGGTTACTAGGAAATAAAATATTAAAGATCATTGCCTAGAAAATTTTAATATGTTCAATACTGTGAAGTAAATACTACAAATACTGTGTAGTTTTATAAAGCATGAGAGATTATTTGTTTTATTCTATAAAATTTCAAAATTAGCATGGCTACAAAACATGGAATTTTGTTCTTCCTTTTTTTTTCTCTTGCTTATAGCAGAAACTAATAAATAAGAGTTAAAACATATATACTTTTCCCAGTTTTAGCTGAATAAAGTTAACACTTCCCTGGGGCAAAAATGTATTTTTGGAAGATTCCATTAATATCTCTTTAGAGAAAAAAAAGACCTAACTTCATTGATAAATTGAGATGTAACTTTGCCAGTTATTCTGGAGGAAGAAGAAATTGGAGAGTAGATAAGAGAAGAGGCATATTTTGCTTTTTACCACAGTGTGATAGACTCACCTTACCTGACATGAAAGAAGAATTTCCTCACTTTCCTAGCAATGTTTTCTAATTACGGTTAGGTCACTGTGGCCTGCAATGATAGCTGTCTCATGTCTATGTCCAGTGAAGGAATGGGGTCAAGGGTCATAAAGAATGTTTATAACAATAGTTATAAACATTTTAAATAAAAGTCAGGAGTGCAGAAACTTGTGAAAATTTCTGACAAGTCTGTCTCATACAATTCACAGAGTAGATTTGAGCAGAAAAGTTGCAGAACAGAAAATCATTCGACATTATCTCTATTTTCTAAATAATTTAACCATGACTATTTGTGTTTGAATCATTCCTAACTATGCAAATATTGACTAAAATCTGTCATTTGACTAGTTTTGGTAAGGTTTTGTCCCCAAATTTAAGAAATAAGTGCATTTGTAAGTGGACCTAACAACATGAAGCGATAAGAAGGGATTTGACTGAGGGGTGATTGAATAAAAAGGAGGTATTATGTTCATCTAGATTAAAGGAACCTGATCCAATTGAAAGTCTTCTTTGAAGGTGTTGCCAGAAGGGAATTTATTTTTCTTTTTAGTAAAGGTTAGGACTTGAAAGAAGTCACCTAGTAATTAGTTACTTCATGGGAAAGAAAAATTTCATTTCTGTTTGGGTTGTTAAAAATGAAGGCAACAGAGCCAAGATGTTGTAGGCCAGGCCTCTCCATCTGTTGGCACTAGTAGATGTTTATCTCAGTAGCTCCCTGAATGCTGCATATAGATCTGAAAGAGGCTTTCTGCAAAGGCATGCAGAATAGAACCTTAATATCCGGGAATTACACTGCTCCTGACTATTACTCTGATGAGGTGACACATTCATTTGGGGCAGGGATTGTTCAATGAGGCTATCTCTTGTTCCTCAGAGAAAACTTACTACATGTTGTTCTTAGATTTCTGGGGTCTTTGAGAACACAGTTTGATGAGTATGTGTTTTCCAAGTCTACTCATAGCACAAATGTCTATCCTAACTAAGAGATCGAAATCTGACCACTAAGGTCAGAAAAATGTCGAAGAGACTACAACCTTTTCTGTTCTTCATTCCTATGAGGAAATGAATCCTGGAGCAAGTAATAGATGAGGTTCCAAGGGAATTGTATGTAAGAAGCAAAACTTTTATTGATTTCATTGCTTTTATGTGGAAATACTAAGATGGTGTTCCATTTCTTTCTTTACATTCAACATTAGTAACTTTTGGTTTCCAGTGATAAAAATATAGTGCTTTTTTATGGATTCTTGACATTTCTGACTACTTTATCTGAATTACAGCTTATAAAACCAAGCAGATAAGTACTCATATCAATGGTACAATTTCTCTTGCTGGATCAAGCTAGTTTAATGATTCCTAAAGAGAAAACAATGGCACTGATGTGTAATGAGTTTTTAAGAAAGCTACACTACAAAACTTTCTATTGATGAGTATTATGATTCATTACAGTCTTACAGAAACTAAACTTCTGCATGTATTTTTAGTTGGGATAGATTGGGAGATACTGTTAAACTGTATGCTTCCCTGTGTATTACAGGGTTTGAATAACAGAGGTGTTTGTTTCAGATACTGTTTATTATTTCTTATTTCATTTGCTTATCATTGGTTTATAATACTATGGAATTTAAGGGACTAAGCTTTACTCCTTTATGTTTATGAAATTGATACCACTTCCTACAAACCAATTCCAGTGTCATCCCACCACCAAAAAATATTTCTCTGATCATTTTGCTCATTTTCCACCTCATTTGCCTCCTGCTCAGAAACCAACTCTGTCACAATAGTTTTTCAAATCTAAAAATTAGTTTTGGGGGGCCAGAGAGACAGCACTGTGGTAGGACATTTGCCTTGCTTGTGGTCGACCCGGGATTGACCTGGGTTCAATTCCTGGCATCTCTTATGATTCACTGAGCCTGTCAAGAGCAATTTCTGAGTTCAGAGAACTGCCAGTTGGGGCCCAAAATAAAATAAAAATTAGTTTTGTGGGTTTTGCTCGTTTGTTTGCATTAGTTACTCACATTCCATAAATGAGTGAATCCATCAAATAATTGCCTTTTAATTACTTATTTAATTACTTATAACTTAGCATGATCAGCTCATGTTTCATTCATTTTGTCCACAAAACACAGTATCATCATTTTTGTGGTTTTTTTTTTTTGGGGGGGGGGTCACACCCGGCAGTGTTCAGGGGTTACTCCTGGCTCCATGCTCAGAAATTGCTCCTGGCAGGCACGGGGGGACCATATGGGGCACCGGGATTCGAACCGACGACCTTTTGTATGAAAGGCAAACCGCCTTACCTCCATGCTATCTCCCGGGCCCCAGTATCATCATTTTTAATGGTAAAATATTCTCTATATTAGCATCTTTATCCAATTATTTATTGATAGGTAATTAAGTTTTTTTTTTTTTTTTGGTTTTTGGGTCAGACCCGGCAGCGCTCAGGGGTTACTTCTGGCTCCATGCTCAGAAATTGCTCCTGGCAGACACGGGGGACCATATGGGGCACCGGGATTTGAACAGATGGCCTTTTGCATGAAAGGCAAACGCCTTACCTCCATGCTATCTCCCAGGTCCCAGGTAATTAAGTTGAGTCCATGTTTACTATCATGAATAACAAGGATTCAACTATTCCATTAAATTAGTATTCTCATATCCTTTGTATGATTACCTAGTGGTACTGCTGGAGCATATATAATTTCCATTGTATTTTTTTTAAGGAATCTCCATAGAGGCTGCACAAATTTACATTCTCATCGGTGAAGTATTAATTTTTGTTCATTTGGTCTATGGTAAAGCAATGGGATAGGTGTTACTTATAAGTTTCTTATAAATAGAAAAATGTGTCATATTTGGAGACTGAAGAGATACAAGGATTAGGGAACTTATAGAAGCCCCTGATATGATTCATATTATAATATGGACTGTATCCTGAGAACTACTGGGAGAGACCTCCAGTATAGAGTCAGGAATAGTCCCAGAGTATTGCAGGGTATGCCACTCAAAATAAAGTGCCACATATTAAAAAATAATTTTTAATGTAAAGGAAATTTACCTACTTTAATATAATATGATTTTCAATAAAAATATAAAGAAATAAAATAATGACTTCTGATCATGTCTCCCAAGATGTCCCAGTGATTTACTTCATTTTATTATTTTTTCCCAAAGAAAATGCATTGGTGGACAAATACAAAATATGAATTAGGAGTGCCTTCTCTGAAAAAATTTAGGAAAGTTGTAAAATATTGAATTACTCTTATGTCCTTATGTTGTTCACAGTTGCCTCGATGTTTCTACCAGCCATGATAAATTAGGATATATGATTAAAGGAACAGCCTTCAAATCTCAGTGACTTCAGCCAGAAAAGTTTCTGTGCTACATTGATCACAGATTTATTGGCTCAAATGTGACTTGTCTTTATTCCCTCTTCTCAATGTCTCTGGCAAACAGACTAACCTCTGTGTAGGCCGTTGTGGGGAAGGACTAGAAAACACAAGGTAAGGTATGGGTCGGCTGGGTTCTGCCCAGGGAAAATCATGCAGCCTGCCAGAATCCCACAGGGAAGGATGTGGAATCCCCCTACAGGAAGGGAGAGCAAATATTTGAGAATCAGAGCACACCACATAATTCTCTTTAGAAAATAAGTAAAGCAGATCTTAAAACAATAGAAAGCAAGTATTTATAGAGTACCTACCATGTCCCCAAGGATTGGGAATGAAGCAACAAATAAAACCACAAAATCTGAGTTCTGGGTATTTACTTAAAGGAGTATGGGAGTAAATAGTGATAAATATCGGGGTTTCTTTTGTCTGTTTTGCAAAACAAAAACAGAATAGGAGAACAAGAGCTATTGGCTTTGAAGGGTTTTTTTGAAGTTTTTTTTTTAATAGATAAGAGTGATCAGGACGTTTTATGAGAGATTTGAGAATAGCATTTGAAGAAGAGATTGAAGTTCATACCCAAGATCTGGGGGAGGACACTTTGAGACAGAATCTTGAAATTGTGAAGTTCTAAGATAGGAGCCTTTTGGAGGGATGAGAAGACCATGATATCTGAATAGACACCTTCCTTCCAAAGAAAAAGAAAAATAGGACAGGTAAAGGGTTACATCCCAAATAGGGCCAATTAGAAGAAAATTACATGAGCTCCTAAGGCTCCAGTAGTGTTCACATTGGTTTGAAGCTAGCCCTCTGCAATGGGGGTCCAATCTTCACATATACTGGGACAGATAAACTCTGAAAACTATGTGGGGTGGAAATTTTGCCCCCGCAGCTTCTCCAGACTACAAATGGGACCCCAAGACTCCAGCAATATCTCCACAGCTTTGGGTAAGGCTGCCAGGCTTATTAAAAGTGACACCATAGTCTTCCCGTCTTGAAGACAAGAAAGCAACTCTGATGGTATCAGCTCCACCTGCACAGGTATTCTTTCAAAGGCTCTTACTTTATCTTGAGGAACATTACTTGATGGGAATCAGAGAGCTCTGGGACTTTTTTGTAACATCCAAGAAGATGGACAGTCTTCCTCTCATCTTCCCTAGCTTCTTCTTCTAGTTCACACTGGCAGTTTTCCTTCCAGAAGAGTTACATTCACGTAAAATTTTTTTATCAAAGGTATGTTTTTGGTGATACCTTTACAGTGTTAACATTCACTCAAGCACTCTCTTTTTTCTCTTTTTCTCTCTCTACAGAAAGGGTATATTGAGAATTTTTCAAATTAAAGTTCCACTGCTTTTTCTTACAATAACCGCATCTTTTAAGTTATTTCTCCCTTGCCATGTTTTTGTTGTGAGCAGTTAGAAATAGTTAGGAGGGGTCCCGGGAGATAGCATGGAGGTAAGGCGTTTGCCTTTCATGCAAAAGGTCATGGGTTCGAATCCCGGTGCCCCATATGGTCCCCCGTGCCTGCCAGGAGCAATTTCTGAGCATGGAGCCAGGAGTAACCCCTGAGCACTGCCGGGTGTGACCCAAAAAACCACAAAAAAAAAAAAAGAAAAGAAATAGTTAGGAGGAGTCCTGCAGCAGCTGCAATGCTTTGCTTAGAGCTGGTTTTGGTTAAATACTCAATTTCATCACTCACAACTTCTATACAATACCAAAACAGGCACACAGTTCAGTCAAGTTCTTTGACTCCTCATATTGATTGCTCTTCCTCAAGTTTTTAGTAACATGCTCCTTATTTCTGTCTGAAATCTCATTAGGCTGTCCTAATGTTTTCATCCATATTTTTAGCCAACATTCAAAATGACTAAGATATCCAGCAAGACTGAGGATTTCTCCAGGCCAGAGATAATAATAATAATAATAATAATAATAATAATAATAATAATAATAATAATAAAAGATGCTTGCCTTGCATACAGTCAACCCCAGTTTAATTCTGCATGTAAAGGTTTGGTCCCTGAGCACAGAGCCAGGAGTTGGCCCTGAGCACAGCCAGCTGCACCTGCATCCTGTGATAGGACTTCTCTCTTAAGCTCTCTCAAATATTTCCTTAAAAATCCATTCACTGACAGTGTACACTTTTCCCAGCATGTACCTCAAAACTCTACCAGCTTCTACATATTCTCGATTCTAAAACCACCACATTCCAGATATTTGTTAGAGTAGCACCTCTCTCTTGGTGAATACCATTTTTCCCTGCTCTCCTATCCTGCCTTCCCTCCTGCTCTGCCCTCTATTTCTATGACAGATATTTTCCCCTCACTCTTTCCTTTATTTCCTTTTAGATACTGTGGTTTGTAACACTGTTACTGAAGAGGTATTCTGAATATCACTTTACCTGTTTTTAGCACCCAATTCTTGTACAGAATGATCATTTCCAACTATCATTGTCATAGTGGTCCCTCCTCTACCCTACTACGCAATCCACTTCTTAACATGTGGCAAGCTTCCTACCATGTTCTGGTCCTCCTGTCTATTGTCTTTTTTATAATCATATCTTGTATTATATCTGGAAAATGAATGCAATCATTCTATCTCTCTCCCTATGACTCATTTTGCTCAGAACAATATATCCATTTCTGTATTAGTAAACTTCATGACTTCAATTGTTCTAAAAGCTGTGTAGTATTCCATCATAGATGTACCACAATTTCTTTATCTTTCATTTTTTTCTCAGGCATGTTTCCAGATTTTGGCTATTGTGTACAGTGTTGTATTGAATATAGGAGTACAGATGCCTTTTCTACATTTTGTTTCTGAGTCTCTAAGGTCTATTTCCAAGAGTAGAATTGCTGTGACACATGGGACTTTAATTTCTAGCTTTAATTTTTGAGGAATGTCCACATTATTTTCCAAAAACCTTGGACCAATCTACATTCCCATAAGCAGTGAATAGGAGTCCTTTTTCTGCATCCATAACAGCTCTGATTGTTCATGTTCTTTGTGATGTGTGGCAGTCTCTATGTTCTGAGATGATATCTCATTGCTGTCTTGATTTACGTCTCTCTGATGATTAATGATGTAGATCATTCTTTTGGCAATGTGTATGTATTTCTTCTTTCAGGATATGGCTGCTCATTTATTCTCCCATTTTCTGATGGGAGCCATCTTATTTTGATATCTATTGTACTTTGCCTTTTTTTACATAGTTAGTATTGGTAAGTAATTATATTGATTTTATTTTGATTGATCATCATTCTTTATAATCAACATAGTTAAAATTTTGTCAGTTAATTTTGTTTTCAAAGCCAGTTTTTACTAAGTTGTATCTTATTTTTGTTTGCCATTTTATTGATTTATCTTCTTGTCATTTCTTATTTTCAGTGTAACTTTTTTATTTTCTTTTTCTTTTTTTCTTTTTATATATATTTTTTATTTTAACACCTTAATTACATACATAATTGTGTTTGGGTTTCAGTCATGTAAAGAACACCACCCATCACCAGTGCAGCATTCCCATCACCATTGTCCCAAATCTCCCTCCTCCCATCCACCCCCCGCCTGTACTCTGGGCAGGCTCTCCATTTCCCTCATGTATTCTCATTATTAGGACAGTTCAAAATGTAGTTATTTCTCTAACTAAACTCATCACTATTTGTGGTGAGCTTCATGAGGTGAGCTGGAACTTCCAGCTCTTTTCTCTTTTGTGTCTGAAAATTATTGTTATTTCAAGAATGTCTTTCATTTTTCTTAAAACCCATAGAAGAGTGATACCATTCTGCGATTTTCTCTCTCTCTCTGACTTATTTCACTCAGCATGAGAGATTCCATGTGCATCCATGTGTAGGAAAATTTCATGACTTCATCTCTTCTGACAGCTGCATAGTATTCCATTGTGTATATGTACCACAGTTTCTTTAGCCTGTTGAAGGGCACCTAGATTGTTCCCAGAGTCTTGCTATGGTAAATAGTGCTGCAATGAATATAGGTGTAAGGAAGGGGTTTTTATATTGTATTTTTGTGTTCCTAGGGTATATTCCTAGGAGTGGTATAGCTGGATCGTATGGGAGTTTGATTTCCATTTTCTGGAGGAATCTCCATATCGCTTTCCATAAAGGTTGAACTACACGGCATTCCCACCAGCAGTGGATAAGAGTTCCTTTCTCTCCACATCCCCGCCAACACTGTTTGTTCTCGTTCTTTGTGA
>PVKC010028633.1:0-15359 GCA_004027635.1 Crocidura indochinensis
TATTTGTATGTTGACTTCGTTATCATAGCTACTAACTGCTCTGAATATTATAAAATTTGATTTGCTAAAAACTTATAGCAATAAGAGAATCATAGCAAGATACAACATTCTGCATTGTGTAACAAGTCAATGGAAAAACATTTATTTGTGCTATCTTGATTTGTAATATAGAATAATTAGGGTTTCATTGGCCTTTGGCTTTTCTTTAGACTTTGAGGTCACTGATGACCAAACTTCTTTTTTTATTTTAGTTTTTTGAATTTGTTTGTACTCTTTCTACAATTTTTGAGGGGGAGTCAAACCGTAGTTGCCTTGAGAACAGCTCCTCTTGCTACCAAAAGGTGAATCAAAAGGACTCAGACAATTACAGTTCAACTTGAAATAACATTCTGATAGAAATAACGTGGTATATATGAAAAATATTTGAAAAATTTTGAACAAAATCTGATGAGGAAGATAGACATAAGAGAGTGGAATTTTATAATGAGTCCCACAGAGAGTTTTTACTGGACCTACAGAAACAAAGTCATCCTTCTGGATATGAACTAAAATTTTAGTATTTGTAGCTCATTATTTCTTTTTATAATCATCTTCAGATGTTATGATTCAAAAGGCATTATTCAATCTGATACATGTAAAATATATTCTGACAAAATCCAAAAAGTTTGACTTATACAAATTCTTTTTTTGTGAAAACTGTTGATTTGAAACTAACCTTCGTATATTAAGCAAATCTAGGGGTTAGAGATTCTACAATAGTGCAATACAGAGATACTCCTCTTATATTTTCCCATGATATAATAAATCTGCACCTAAATATGGGTCAGTAGACCAAAAAATAACCTGAACCTCTGGTGAATAAGGTTTCTACAACAAAGGATAAAGAAGTATCCCCTGCTAAATGCTCCCACTACAGTCAGCAACAAGATTCAATCAGGAAAAGATCTCTAAAATGTCAAATTTTTTCATTAGCAAGGAAAGGATATGTTCAATAATACTAAGCACCCCAATCCAGAACTACTAAAATGGAGAGAGTTAAGTACAAAAAGAGAAAAACAGGTTGAAACTGATAGTTTATTCAGAAGCCTTTAGGTGGATTCATTTTTCTGGGACCAAAAGCTAAATATCATTTGGAACAACACTAAAAGATAGGAGAGGATCCTTACTGTGTCATTTTGGATAGTCAGAAAAGTTAGCCAGAAAATTGAAAGGAGGTTCTGAATTGCTTATATTTTCCACTTTAGTAACCTCTCTTGACCTTGCTAATAGCATCATGGGGGATATCTTCCTGGACCTCACAGTGCATCAGCAAATTTCTGACAACTCTAGCCATACCTGGAGAATAAGTTAGGTTGGACCTGTTGAGATACAAGAGATGAGCACGCATTCTTTTGAAAAACAAACTTTCCCTGGTCTGCTTTGAAGAAGCACTCATTAAATATCTGAAAGCACAGCCAGCAAGAAACCTCAATATCTCCTGCCTCAACTTTCCCAGTAAAATGCCTTTTTTTCCCCAATGAGCCTTTATGCCCACTAAGTGTTCTCCAAGAGGCCACAATGTTTGTAACCCAAGCTAGATGCAATATCTGCAATGCTATGTGGCTATGGTATGGAACTAACTGGACGTTAACAGCTCTACATATTGCCAATAGATCTAAACAGCATCAACTTTTACCTACTAAGACTTCACAAACTTCCAATGCTCATTTGCCCGAGGTAGTGAAAGATGTAGTAAAATTGCTATTAGTGTTTCCAAGTGTTTACTATTCCTCACTCTCCACTCATCTCTCCCATGTAATCACATGGGATTTCAGCTTCTCTAAATAAAAAGTGGTGGCTATATCTGCATTTTTTAGTACTGGAAGGAGTTTGTCTTGTTTTATCTTAGTCAACAGAATGAGCTAGTCAACAGGATAAGTGACTGTTTAGCAGTTCAGAGATCAAATCTCTTACTATACATAAAAAAGCTTATGGGAATAAGGGTCACTAGTTCACTATTGAATACTGATACCTAGACAAGTAGAGTATCCTATTATACCTGAAATGCCAGTAGATATGTGTACCCCAGTAGACTCCAGAAGAGACCCTCAATTGAATTCATCCCCTAATATAGACTCATAGAACCTTTAAAGATAAATGGGGTTTTTGTTTTAAACTAGGTTTATTTTGTGTGCCTCAGATTCAATTATACTATCATGTAAAATTATTCTTGCCCAGTAAGGTTGCTATAGTGTTTATTTTAAGAAGATTGTGAGCATATCATCATAGCTGACATATAGCATGTCTAATATTAATTTCCCTTTATAGTTCTTTTATAAGCTCTAATACTCCCATTTTCTTTCCATCTCCACAAGTTTTTACTTTGTTAAAAAAAGCAAATAGTCAACCTTTTGAATAATTCAATTGCTACATCAATAACTGTGGTGTTGTGAATATGTAATTAAAATGATGAATGCTCAAGTCATAGTAAAATAACAGGCATGGTGAGTGCACCAGAACACATTTTGATTAAACTGTTTGACCCATGTTCTTTCTCACTGTCTGCAGACCAAATAATGAGTGGAGCTATTTAAGGCTGGCTGATGTCTCTGTACGAATCACAGGGGTTAATCCTGGAAGCCTGGTTTCACTAAATGTACCCATTCATGTTTTGTCTTTCTGAATCATATCATTATTGAAATATCTTTCATAGCACTCCACCTACTAATTTGAAAGTACTTATGTTTGAATGAATTTGAACCTATGTATAAATTGAATAGCATTAGTTGGTACATGTTTAGATCTAATATGTAACATGACTAGGGACACAGTATGGTATTATAATATGTTCTTATGGAGCTATCAACTATGTTCACTTTCCAAATTCCTTTCTAAATGCAGATCTCATCTCTAGGGTTTCTGGATCAATCTTATCATTGGAAGAAAGGACTAAAATTCATTTATTCAGCATTGCCTTAGTCTGGTTGTTAAAATTGTTATAACGTATAACCAAAGTTGAATGTAACTAGGTCTCATCTTCTTGGGACTAAATTACAATGAGATTGAATGATGCCTCTAGGGGTTGAGTAATATGTATTGTCCAATGACTTCATTATACTGATATCTGCTGTTAGACAATTCATCTGCCTGCACTGCTGATTGCCTGATGTTTGAATTTTTTTCCCATGTCCTGGATCTTTGATTTATTTTTATTCATTTTTTCTGAAGCCATCCATTTACTCATTCATCTACTTATCAAACACATATCCCTTTGCCATGGCAGACATATGGTCTTTAGTATACACAGGAAAATCTGCTCCAGTAAGCTAAGACAGATGTAAAAAGTAACAAGAAAAACTTCTCAGTTCTGTGTTTTATAGGTTATCATGCAGCAAGGGTCAAGGAGGTGAGCTGGTTAACCAAGGAGAACTTGTTTTGATATAAGGTGTTGTGTATGTAAACATTTTAATGGGGTTATTATGTTACCGACCCTACCATGATGAGTGGATTGGTGATTGTGCCTTTTCCTAGGGTGTGACCTGGCATTCTACTCCCACCCTAGGGTGGTACCTGATTTTGTTCCCACCATTGGGTGGTACCTGATTCTGGGGCATAAAAGCAAGGGTCTGTGGAAGGTGAGGGGCTTTTTCCTAGAGCTTATTCTTAGGCCTTTTGACTTCGGCCACTTAATGGAATAAAGAGCTGTTTTCTTTGTAAGCTTGACTGCCTGTTGGCTTTCTTCCCGCCGCATTCATCTCAATACCGCCGGGTGAACAGGGTAACAGACTCATGGTCCGAGCTGGAGGAGAAAGGCCTCATCCTCCATTCCTCCACCCCTCGATCAGTCAACCTCATCAGAGGCTGGCTTGCAACATAAGGCACCTTATAGTACAACTTGAGAAAATTATAGGCAATATTTAAGGCACAATAATATTTATCAATAAAAGCAGAATTTATATTTAATAACCATACTTTCCACAATTAGTAGTTGCATGAGTTTTCACTGGTAACCATTACAAAGTACCTTCCACATGCTTGATGAGTTGAACAGTAGCAATTAAATTTCTCACAATTTGAAAGCTAGAAGATTTGCTATAGATGTGGTTTTTACTCCTCAGCAATAACTGACTTCTGTGTATGTCTTTACTTTCCTTCTGCATGTGTATAATTCTAATTTCCTATTTTTATAAAAACATTAGTATAGGGCTGGAGAATTAGAACAGTGGGTAGGAGCTTGCCTTGCATGTATTTAACCAAATTTTAGTTTCCAGTATTGCATATGGTCCCTAGAGTACTGTCAGAAGTAATTAATTGATCCCAGAGCCAGGAGTAAGCCTGGAGCACAGCCTGGTACAATTCAGAAAAACAAAACGAAATAAAGAACATCAGTATATCGAAATAGATGCCATCCTGATGTTCCTATTTTAATGTAGTTACATCTTTATAAAACTATTTCCAAAATAACCTTTTATAAAGACTCTACTATTAGACCCCCAGTGTGGAAGGTTTGGGGAAAAAAAACTTAACATGTAACAGTAGCTTTAACTAAAGTGTTTCTTAAGATCTGAACATTAATACACTTCAACATTGCCATTTAAATTTTAAGCATAGCTCATAAAATGCACCCAATTGTTTTAAAGAAAAGAGACTTGCTGTTTTATGGCACTTGGCATGTGTGTATATAGAAGCCTAATTGGCTCAAGTGTGAAGGAGAGGGATATTTGAAGATTAGGAGAAAGCTTTTGACAGTATGAACGACTTTAGGTAGTTTTGAGCTGCATGATCATTTTCTTAGTCCAGTCATAAAAATTATGGTATGCTACTTGAAGGTACTTACATCAAAATGATTTTCTTCATTTAAACTTTCTTCTTTGTATACCATAAGCAACAATTTTTGTTCTCCTTTCTTTGTTCTTTGAGCTCTCAGTTGGAATTTTCTTTTACCAATATATCTGTTAATCAATGATAGTTCTGCCTTTTTCATAGGTGTTTGTGTGTGTAGGAGGAGAGAAAAAAGACAGAGAATCCTAGAACAAGAAAACATCTTTGATTTAAATTCACATTCAGAGAAAGAATTACTATCCAAGGAAACTGAAAAAAATGCATTATTTGTTGAACTTTTATACAATATAAATAACATTTGTGAAATATTCCTTTAATATATGAAATATACTAACAGTAATAATATTTGGAACACAAAAACAGATACTTATCAAAGGCTGTTACACACAAAATAATCACATGTGAATTATTCACCTTTTTAGTTCAAAATTAATTTATTGGAATATTTGGTTTTGGACATAAACAGATGCAAATGCTAACTCTAAAACAAAAGAGACATAAACATTTCATGAGCACTAGAAATAACTATCAAAATGCATATTTCATCTTTTGTAATTTTATATTCAACCCAGTAAGTCATTCTTTTATTGTTCAATCACCATTAAGCATTGTGGATTCAAACTTCCTCTCCATCTGCTTAATGTGTTGGATCATTGGATGTTATGAAGTTAAGAAAATGGTCTTGAAATCTTACTCTGATATTTTTAGACAAAATATTAGTATTTAATATGAACTTCAGTTAACTACTGGGATCCACACTGAAGTGAACATGTTGCTCTAAATAACCTCAGCAATGCCCAAGTGTAGCAACATCACTGACTTAGTTAATGAGTAACAAAAATTTTTTGAAGCATCAACAAAAGAATATTAAATAAGGTTTAGTCTCTGTACAAATAAAAGTATAATAATTTTACTTTCAAGTACTTTTTTTAACAGGGGTCATTCTGATCAGAGCTTGGATTTACAGGAGTCAGAATTGTATTCAGTGGCACTGAAAATGATACACTGTGGTAGTAGTACCAAAGATCAGCTTAGGACCTTGCACATCCTAAGCATGTGCTCTTCTACTACTTAAAATATTTCCCAAATCTGTAAAATAATTTTCTTAACATCACGTGTATTGTAAAAGAAATCATATTTCTATCTTAAGATCCACATCCTAAACTGCTATCTTCTTATACTAGTATTTCTCCTGAAGTCTAGGATGCCTCTGATCTTTGATTATTTTGATGGGATTGCCTTGCCTTGGATTTATGTCTTCCCTGCCCTTTCCTTCTCTACTTTAACTTAAGGATAAAATAAATGTGTAACTATTGAATCATACTGCAGTAGGAGAAACAAAACTAAAACTATTGGTGCCATTTTCTTTTTATTCATAAAGAAACATGACATACATTGTTTGTGTAAATTATATTACAACCACATCCTATAAAGCTATAAAAATAACAATTCTATATGGTGAGTTATTGCTAAAATTTGGTTTTTAGGAATTCAAATTTTAGATTTTTTTGCTTTGGAATATGCATACTTGTACCATACGTATAAGCTGATATAAAGTTATATTCATCAAAGTTTCAGGAAGAACTGAAAGACTAATAAAATGCTGACTAAGGTTTTATTTTGCAATAGAATAAAAAGGCTCACTATTAATCTCCAAGAAGTGGATTAATGTCTAGATTTTTATGTCTAGAATTTATGTCTCAATATCATAATTTCTTCTTTCACTATCTCTGGTCTAATCTAACATTCTCTGGAACTAATACTTTTCATTTCTCCTATCTTCATCGTCTTTTTCATTCTCACTGTTGAGGGCAACCAATATTTCTGAAAGTTAAGTAACACATTATTCTTTTGTTAGCTTTTATTTGCTCCTCATGCACAATAAATGCAAATTCTTTCCTTTAACCTGAGTCATAGGACAGTCTTCTCTGCTTATTTGTCTAACTTATTTTAATTCATTCACCTTAGTATTCTCTTCTTGGCTGCTTTGGCTTCCTTTTGGTTTCATGTGTTAGAATTTACTGAGGTTTTGTGTCATTTTGCCTGTTTAGAAATATTTTCTCTTGCGTCTTTGTAGTTTTCTTATGCTTTTTCTCCTAGGTTTAAAATCAGGTATTGTGTCAATAGTTACCTATGCGTTTAAAGTAGGGAAATAGTAAAGCTTTTTTTTGTTCAATTCTATCCTTCTTTCATTTTATAACTTATCATAATCTGTGGGGTTATTTTCTTTATTTTAAATTAGATCTTTCTGTAAGTTTTGAAAATGGAATCTTTTCTGTATTTTTCATAGTACCTCAAAGCTGAGAACAGCAACATTTAAATAAGTAAATATATATTCTGAGAGAATTTTTTATTTTAGAGTAAGTATTGAGATATGGTTTGCCAATAGCTCCAGTAATGGAGTTAGCACCACATTTTTTGTCCTGGTATTAAAAAGGTGCTAAATTTTTTTGTCTCAACTTCAATACATTTTGTGAAGATTTTAACACTTTAAAATTCTAGAAATGAATTTGCATTGGTGACACTGCTATTTTATATTTCAATGGCAAGTTTGCTCATGGAATTGGTAATAGCATAATTTTAAGTAAATGAAAATGGAATAAGCTCTGTATAATCAGAACTAATCTAAGGAGAATCATTTTCCAGATTCCTCTAGATGCAGTGGTCCTCAAACTACGGTCCACGGGCCACATATTATATTTGTTCCCGTTTTGTTTCTTCATATCAAAGTAAGATGTATACAGTGTGCGTAGGAATTTGTTCGTAATTTTTGTTTTTACTATAGTCTAGCCCTCCAATGGTCTGAGGGACAGTGAACTGGACCCCTGTTTAAAAAGTTTGAGGACCCCTGCGAGAGCTACTTGGAATGATTTGAGGAATGGTATAAACTAGAGGATGCAGAAATAGAAAAGTTATTTGGGTCAAAAGATGTTTTGATCCTGTTGAAATAATCTAGAATCTAAAAATTATGCTACTTGTAGAATTATGTACTGTCAATGAATTAAGTGACTAGGATGCAAAATGTTTTCTTCATTGTTGCTCTTTTCTATTGTTACATAAATCTATTTTGTATGCAACACAATGAGAGCTAGTTAACACAGGTGATACTAAGTACTTGGACGGGAACTAACTGTATTACTGTTACAAAATGAGAGGACATATATTCTAAACAGTAGGTAGAAGATGACCTTTAAATTTATTTCATTGACGTAACAGTAATTACCATTATTTTTTACAGTGCTATCTTGGTCACAGATTTGAGCAGGGTACTTCTGAGCATTTCTGCTTCAGGTGGCATAACAGGAGTGATGCAATTCTAAAGGTTTAAAAGAGCTTACATGGGCTGTCAATAGGTACTCACTGTCAATGGACAACTCCAGGGGATGTGAGTTGTCAACCAAGAGCTTTAGTTTACTACCTGATCCCCTCCACATCTCTTTTTGTGCTTCTTTGCAGTATGTTTACTGGTTTTTCAAAGCAAGTATTATAAAAACACAGTATATTGAAGCTGGGAGGACATTTTTAAGACCCACTCTCAGAGGATATTCAGCATCATTTCCAAACCATAGTTCCAAATAGATTACATAATCACTCATATTCAAGCAGTGAGGAGATAGACTCCAATAATTAATGGGAAGTGATAAGACCATCTTGTAAAAGAACACATTGAATGTGAAATATTGCTGTGTCTATCTTTAGGAACATAGCCTACCATGTAATTAAAATAACTTATCAATTTTGCTTGGTTTTTGTCTTATATAATGCAGCTGACACTTTCTTCTTGAAAATGACCCTCTATATTTTTGAAGAAAAAATATGAAGAGTGTATTTTCTTATAGATCTTTTTGTCAATTTTATCTCCCTAGGAATATCTAATTGAGCTTATTTTATAACTTACATTAGGCCTTTTCTACTTTTTGGAAATTGTCCAGTTTCCTAATATTAAAAAAGTCTAGGGCCGGAGAAATAGCATGGAGGTAAGGCATCCCATATGGTCCCCTGAGCCTACCAGGAGCGATTTTTGAGCATAGAGCCAGGAGTAACCCCTGAGCTCTGCTGGGTGTGACCCGAAAACAAACAAACATCTGTACATTATATACGAATTCTCATTATATGGGAGTGTATCTATAGACTCACTAGGAATTGAAAAATACTAAGCAAATATTGTTATACATCTATTTGGATTATACTAGCAAACTCATTCCATTATCAATATGAAGTCTTAAAATGAGCATCAATGTTGTAATTGAGAAACTGACTACTATTTGTTTCTGGTCACCAACCTGTGTTACATTCATTTATTTATCACTGTAGATTAGTTTCCACTTTTATAAAGTAAATGTTTTTGAACTTGATGCTATATCAAAGATTCATCATATTCTTACAGTTATTTATGTCAGAACTGTGGTGAATATTAAAAATATGTAACAACTACTTAAGAGTTTCTTAGCAATTCAAACTGGAAGTTAAATTCAAATGAAGTTACCACTTATGTGTCTGTTTTAGTAAAATAACATGGATATTCTACATATTTTTTTCTCATAAGTATTTGTCAGGGTTTTTCTGGCTAACTTGAATGTTTTGAATTTGAATATATTGAGTGTGAAATACCTCAATGTTTTTTACAAACTCAGTCAGAGCCCTCAGAGCTCTCACTTTCACTTGCAAGTTAGTAGAATTTTAGATAGAGAAACATAATAGCATATGCAGCAACAGAAAAAAATACTTCTAAAGATAATAGATTGTTGTAATAAAAGCACATTCACATGACTGTTGCATGGCGTCATTACTTTAGTCATTTCCCCCTTCATATATGGATATACTGTTTTCCAACATTTTATATTTATATATATGTATATATATAAGTTATATATTTTAACTCATTGTATGCTTGATTTCTCCCAACTGCTCTGTAAGGGAGATGACAACATTTCTATATACAGGGAAGAAAACTTGCTGAGATTTAGCAAGTTACCCTTGGTTACGTAGGATATACTAGATAGGAATCACATTCAAAGTTTTTTGATTGGGATGTGTTTTCTGTTTATTACTTTTGTTTTGGGGCCTCACTTGGTGGTCCTCAGGGATCACTTTTGGTGGGATTTGTGGGATAATAGAGTCCTGGAATTGAGTCCTGGTCAGTTGCATGCATCACTCCATTCCCTGGTTTGGCCTTTTTAAATTCCAGAGTTTATCTCTGTGGCATGCATTCCTTTCCAGGCTTGGTGTCACAATTTTTTTTTCCAGAAATTCCATTTATAAATTCAATGGTGTGGTTCCAGGAACAAGGGTACACTACAAGAGCACTAACTTTAATGGATCTTGGAAGTACTGAACCATTTGTATAATGAATCCCAGACTGAGTGATGAGACAGATATCAGGAGGTTTGGTGTCTTAATGGGTTTCATCTCCAAAATGTTTAAGAACTTTCCCTTTTACATCTGTCATCCTTTCACAGTCCTGTTAAAACATCATTATTCTACTTCTACTCTTATCCATTGCCTAATAGGAAGCTTTTCTCTTATATTTTAGTTTTTATATCCCTGTTGCTTTCAAGCAAAATCATAAAAATTAAAAAATATTTTTTAAATTCAGTAGCAGACTATTAAAAATAGTGTAAATTGCATAGGACTGAAAACATGTTTTATCTTGAAAATTTATCTGGAACATTTGCTTAACTGGAACAATTTTGCATATTCACTTCCATCTGCATATGAAATATTCCCTTGAATAAAACTACTTCTTGTTCTGAATATTCAGTGTTAACTTTCTTCCCTTTGGTTCTTTAATAAATTCACATATTTATTACAAACACAAATCAGGCAGTTTTAGGTACAGTAAATATTATGTGTGTGCATGTAATCTTTTGTTTAATTCAGTTCTGAATTTAATTTGTCATTTATTAACATATACATTGAAACTGAGCATAATTACTCATTTAAAAACAGTTTCCAAAGCGATGCAACAAAAGTAATTAATCATTTTTGTAGACTTGTTTTGATGATTTACTTTATTTCATAATGTGTGGACAGTGTAACAAATTTCTAGGTTGCTATTAATAAGAAATTTTCTTTGGTTAAGTTCAGAGTTCAAAAATAGGTCCTTCCTCATTTTTTCTTTATCACCTTTAATTTATATATTTGTGACAGTAGGTCACCTTTTGTTTTAGTTTTAATTAGAATATAGTAGGACTCTAAAATGGGGAAATCTTAAATATAGAAACAAGCTCTTATCTACTAGGGATTAGAACCCATAAAGTTTATAATACAGGGGCAATTTCCATCCTGAACATTTGTCACGTGGTCAGACATCAACCATCTAACCCTGAATCCTGGATGCCAACTTTAAAGTTGACACAGTTCCTAGCAACAGCACCAAGAATCAAACTCCCCCTGGGGCTGTCTAATACATCTCTGACATCAACTTACACCAGGGTATATGTTCATATGACATCCTGATGACGAGGAAACAGTAACAACTTGATCTAAAGACAGGTTGCCCCACCTAATCACCTAACAGTGAGATGAAATCAGAAGACATTCCATCCTTTGATCTGTGTGAAAAACAAGATCACTAAATACAGAAGACTTACTGCAACAACCATGATTAAGCAGAACTGGAACCATAAAGAAAGACTCTATCCTAGACTTTGTCCTAGGACCTGTGCAAAAACCAAGATCTCTAATTACAGAAGACTGACTTTGCAGACTGTATGCTGACAACATAAATAGACCTCTGGATTCGACAATGAATATGACCAGAGCCTGAAGCCATTTCCATGACAATTTGCTTCAAGGGTGGAGAAACCCTGTATATCTTAGGTCAAAGGAATTTCCTCTTTAATTTTTCCAATACTTACTCTACCTATGCCAAAACAAAACAAAACAAAAACAAGCTTGACACACCAATCCCCCTTTCATTTATTTGGTTTTTCTTTGTTCTGTTTTGTTTTTCTTTTTCTTTCTTTCTTTTTTTAAATTTATAATCATAGCTTCTTGAGGGGGGTCCTCATAATTTTTTTCCAACAGAATCATAAAACATGAATCATCTTGTTCTGCCTCATAAATTAAAAAAAGTGGATGGTAGGTACCGGGGTCAAGCAGTTCCATGAACATTTAGTGAAAATAAAGTGATCAGACCTAAATACCCAACCCAAAGTCAACATCAATAGAATCAAGAGACCCAAACTACAACAAGCTGTACATAAAAGGGACCTGTTACACTAATAGTCCAGGTGGCTAAGGGTGGAGGTACGGAATGCTTGCTGGGAATTATGGTGGAGAGAGGTCAACACTAGTGATGGGAATGGCCCTAATTCACTGTCACTATGTGCTTTCGATATAATTTTGAAATTATATTATATTATATTATTAACTGTCAGCTCAAGTACATGTTTTGGATATTGTATCAGGCACTCTCCTTTGGCTCTCTTCGAGTTTTCCCATTCCTTGACCAAAATCTTAGTCTCTTCATTCCTATTGTCACTGTCAGGAAGGATTTATCTAGCAGAAACTTTCTGGTGCTGGCACTACAAAGAGATGGGGGCACAGCAAGACTCTGAGAAATGTATTCATGTGTTGCAGCAAGGGGAGAAAAAATATATAGACTTATTGATGTGATAAATGCAGTGCAAGCCCGTGCATAAAATTTCTTGAGAACACTAAGGGAATGGCACAAAATCAGCTTCACAGTCAGGAAGGATCATTTGAAAGACTTGTCACTTGAAATGAGGCTTAATGATGTGAAGTGGTCGCTGGGTGCAGTGTGTTTCTGAACAGGAAGCTGTTTTTATTTCATGGCAAGTCATGGAGTTCAGCCTCAGCATCGTGTTAATAAAGAAATGCAAGCATTTGGATATTGTCAGAATGTAAAATGCAAAGTAAAAAGAGAAAATATCATGCTGGTAAATGCACAGGTCAGATCATAAAAAGTCTATGCTATAGAGAAAGACGTGATAATTGTGATAAAATTAACCAGTACTTGTAATGGTTTGCTCTTTTACAGATTTATATGCCAAGTGGTGCCTATTACTCTTCAGCAACTAATATTATAATTTGACTTTGGTGTTCTCACTTCTCTCTCTCTCACTTTCTGTTAATAGGGCTAGCTACAGAATCCACTCCAGATTCAGTAACCAAATGAGAAGACCATTCTATCTATCTGATCATGTCACGTCTCATCACATCTGTCTGCCCTTCCTTTCTTTGATATTCATATTAATAACATTACATTAATATAATATCTATATGATATGAAACAGATATATCTGGATTGGTTGGATGAGATATAAAGAAATCATTTCTTAGCTAAGTCAAAAAGAATCCCTAAAGAATAAGAAAAATTCTCTAAGACCTGATGATGCTTCTATGACTTTAAGAAAGTAAGAATGTTACTACCCCTTTTTATTTAGTTTCTTTCACCCTGTATTGCTTGCAGCTTTTTTCATTATTCTGACTATTAAAATTGTAATTATTTTTAATTATTTGTCTAGGGTATTAGGAGAGTACCCTAGAGATATGCAATATCCAGTGAGAACAAGTTCATAGACTTTTATAGAAGAATTGACATCACTTAAGTATTTGGTTTGAGAAGATGGTGGTGTAAAGGAAAGGTCTTTTACATCTTAGTGCAAGGAATTTGCCATACTAGTGATAACTCTTTGATAGTAACATTGTACCCCAATACACATAACCAATATAAAGACACTCAGTGTATCTGTTTCACCACAAAATCAATTTATTTTAAAAAGACGTTAGGGTTAGAAAGATAGGAATAAAGGCATGTGCCTTGCATGCAGCTTACCCCAGTTTGATCTATGATGGTGCTCAAAGCTACCACTAGTGAATCTTGAACACAGACACAGGAGTAAACCATGACCACTGTTAAGGATGGGTCCAACCACGACCCTAATTAAAAAATAAAATAGAGGGGCTGGAGATTAAATAGTAAGAGCACCCAGGAGTAGACCCTCAGCTCCACTGGGTGCTGCCAGAAACAAAAAAATATAAGGCAACCAGAAAGATAATGCAGCATGTAGGATGCAGGTATGTTTGCCTTATTTGTGGCCAACCTGTATCAATCATCAGCATCCCAAATGGTTCTTGGAGCCCCTCCAGGAATGTTTTGTTTTGTTTTTGTTTTGGGGCAGCAGCCAGTGGAGCTCAGGGGTTACTTCTGGATCTGCACTCAGAAATTGCTCCTGGCTTGGGGACAATATAGGATGCTCAGGATCAAACCCAGGTATGAACTGGTCAGCAGTGTGCAAAATAAACACCCTACTGCTGTGCTACCACTCCAGCCCTAGCCTGATCCTCCAGGAATGATCCCTAAGTACGGGGTCAGGAGTAAACCTTGAGCACAAACATATGTACCCTCATTTCAAAAACATAAATATCAAACTAAATGTAAATAAAATAGAATTTAGTTCTAAATTGTGACATCATTTACTATATTAATGGTCAATTTTGAGTGTGTGAGAAAAAAGACAATTATATTTGTATGTTCATTCTGTGAACCAGGATTTATAAAAAGTTAAAAAAATAAGAAAGCTACTAAAAACCCCAGCAAGCTTCTCTGTAAATAAAGAGTGGGTTTATTTAGAAAGCTACAAAGAGGATAATTTAGACTTGAAATATTTCTCTATATAGTCTTCCTGTAAATCTAATAGAAGTTAGGGAAATCAGTGAGAGAAAATAGTCACATTTTCCTTTTGCAAAGAGAGTTGGGGCACAAGAGAAAACAAAATAGCTATTGGGGTTGGAACAAGAGACTGTTCTTTTAACTTCTTAACCTTTAAACTGTCCGTTTTTATTCATGATTTTTTCGGTGCAGAGATAGTTCCTTGCCATAGCACTGATTGGTTTTATTACTGCTTATTTTTTTCTTTCCGATCTATCATCTAATAGTGTGACATGCAAATGCTATTTGGCCTTTATTTCAACAACCTGGATATGAACCTGACTTTATTTATCATCAAAGGGAAAAAAAGAACTCTATATTAGATTCAGAACCTGTTTACTTAAATGCTATTTTATTTGCAAGGTGCTTGTGATGAGCACCCAAAATATACATTGCAGCACTGGTAATGGTAGCAATTTGACAAATAATTCTTATGTACAAAACTTCAAAAATGTACTTAAATGGAAATGGCTTTGGAACTATAATTATAAGCAGAAGGCTCCTTGACTTTTGGGTCATCTTGGGGTCATAATTTTATCCTTTGAGCATTTTCTTGAAAGAGTGTCAATGCTGAATGGGATTTCTTACCAATTCTCTATTGAACTTGGAGTCTAGAGTGTGTGTCGTGAAAATGTTTTTAACTTCATCCTATTTGTATTTGGCTAGAAAAAGCTTTTAATCTTTGGGAAGCTCATATTTTGTAAATGGAGGTTATAAAAGTAGTTTCTTTAGGAGAAAATAATGCCATTGATTTATAAATATGAAAAAAAGATGGCTTGGGTTCATTTGGTTTTATATCAATACACTCACCTCTGGGATGAGCTTATTATTTCTTGGTTTCTATCCCAGAGACAATATT
>PVKC010028634.1:0-15400 GCA_004027635.1 Crocidura indochinensis
GCAGTACTAGGGACTTTCCTGCAGGAAGTTTGATTCCTGGTCCTGTTACAGGGAACTGTGCCAGTTCTAAGATTGGGATCTGAGGTTTGGATTGGATGGTCAATGTCTGATCATATGAGGTCTAAGTAGAGTTCCCATGACAAATGTTCAGGGTAGAAGGTACCCTTGTATTTTAAAATTTATGAGTTCTTATCCCTAGTAGATAAGAACTTGTTTATATACTTACGATTTCCCTCATTTTAGTATGCCTATGCAAGAAGGAAAAATGCCATATTATATTGTTGGTTAATTTGGGGGTAAAAATGACAAGCTATACCATCTCTGTGCACTGGTTTTGACCTGAGTTTTTATCCCAAGCAAGACTATTCTACTAGAATAGTCATGGTTAATACTAAGCAGAACCAACACAAGCAAAAAAAAGGGGAGGGATGGAGGAAGCTACCTTTATATTTAGAAATAAACACATAGGGAGTTATAAGTATTAAGGAATTAAACATAAAATGAAAATATAGATATCCCCATTAAGTCTTTTGAAATAACCTTTGGAAGGGGGATGAGATCCAGGGCACATTTTTGTCCCAAACCGTGGTCTTATTGAGTCTGAGAAATAGTTTGCAACAGTAAGTAGTGTCCTCAAGCTGGGGGTCCCTCTCCCCTCTGGAGCTGAATCCAGTAGCATGCAACAATTCTGGACAGTTTTATTTTTGCAAGAATTAGTGGTTGAGGGGCCCGGGAAATAGCATGGAGGTAAGGCGTTTGCCTTTCATGCAAAAGGTCATTGGTTCGAATCCCGGTGCCCCATATGGTCCTCCCTGCCTGCCAGGAGCAATTTCTGAGCATGGAGACAGGAGTAACCCCTGAGCACTGCCGGGTGTGACCCAAAAACCAAAAAAAAAAAAAAAAAAAAAAAAAAGAATTAGTGGTTGAAGTCCTGGTTCTTCTGATCTTTTCACAGCAGCCAGACCTCTCTTTTTAGATGGTAATTTCTTTAATGAATGGAGCGAAGCTGAATTGCTTAACTGTGGTTTTGGATAAACTGGTGGAGTTGATTGGATCTCAGGACATTAGTAGATGAGGATGGGAGACCACTAGTGACATCATTTTCTCCAGTTTATGGTTAGAGCTGCCTTTCCACTACCTAAAATATATTAGAAACATGTTTTATTTATTACACACTAATATTCATCAAGGATCAATATATTAAATGACTGGTTTATTCTCAAGGATTCACTAATACTTAAAATCGAATATATAGATATTCCATATCCACAGTGTAAATAATATCCCAGAAGCAGAACTTCATTACTAATCTTGGAAGAGATGCAAGTCACTCTGCTAAGGCACACAGGTAGATCAGTTTTCAGGCTGAAACTCTGAACACTCTCAGAAGGGGCAGGCCAAATCTCCACTCTTCCAAAACCACAGAAGTTACATTTATATACCATAGCTATGCAATCTAATTGCTTCTCTGCAAAGATGCCAAGCAAATGGAAAGTCCATATACACTGAGAAGAAAATTCTGGAGTATTCTAGGAATGGCAGCCTACTCCTTGCTTCCTACCTGATACTGCTGGAAGACTTAACAGCAAAAACCCACATCTTCTGCCATATAAACAACTGCCCTGCTCATCTGCATAGCTCCATGAGTAATCTTGAAAGAGATGTGAGCCAAGTTGCTGAAAGTTATTGGCCCACTTCTATATATTCTAGAGTGCTCGGAGCTCACAGAAATGTGACTAAATGAGACTCCACAATACTGACAACCCAGTAGGAGTACACCAAATTAGATGAGAAAGTAGCATAGAAGCCAGCTAAGTTCTATGAACAAAAATAGTAATAGAAGATTCAAGTAGCAACAAAAATCTTAGTAAAATCTCATGATTTTACTTCATGACTTTATGACCCCATTATGAACTTTGACAATTTTCACAAATTTTCTTTTACTTATGTATTATTTTAAATAATTCCATTAGTCATTTTCTTATAACAAGCTATATAAAATAAATCATTTTTTACATGCTAAAAGGGCAAGCTGGGAATGGGTGGGCTGTGAGAAAATAGAACAATTGTGGAGGGAAGGACACATTGTTGGTGGGATTGGTGTTGGAACACTGAATGTCTAATATACTGTATTATGAACTATTTTGTATACCACAGTGCTTAAATAAAGTGAAAAAATGGAAAATTATTAAGGTATCAGAAAGTTTGAGTTAAATTATGACTTCGTTGTATACTCACAGTAGATTTTTTAGCCTAGAAAAATCTGTTTATGGGGCCCGGGAGATAGCATGGAGGTAGGGTGTTTGCCTTTCATGCAAAAGGTCATTGGTTCAAATCCCAGTGCCCCATATGGTCCCCCGTGCCTGCCAGGAGCAATTTCTGAGCATGGAGCCAGGAGTAGCCCCTGAGCACTTCCGGGTGTGACCCAAAAACAAAAAACAAAAAAAACAAAAACAAAAAAAAAAAGAGAGAAATTGTTCCAAAGAAAAGATTTAAAAAAAAGAAAAATCTCTTTATTAATTGTACCTAGTATGTGTCTTTCTCAAATGGATTGAAATTATATGCTCCATTTACAGTAAGAAAATTAACAGAACAATTATTTTAAAGGAAGTATAGACACTACAATTAAAGAATTTTAAGACACAGCTAAGCAAAACAGACACACAACTAAACAAAATTCTTGCCAATTTCTTAAAATGTGCAGATTTTCAATGGGTGGTAATGATTTTAGCTTGATAATATATGTTTTTAGGAGACATTAAATTTCTAAAACATATGCAAGTAATAGAAAACTAATGTTATTGCAATGAAACATTTTAAATGCAAGTTTCTCTATCTAGTTATCCTGGAGTTACTTCAGCTCCCTTTATGTGAGTATTTTTTTGTATCTTTAGTCCATCTTCCAAATTATAATACTTCTGGAATAATATTTTTGGCATAAATGGAAATTCAAATTTATTCATATTTAGTATTACTTCATAAAAATCTAGCCTTCAACCATGAAGAAATGACTGATTTTAGTGATAAAGCAAAAACCATATAAGATGAGCCTTGAGTACATTGTGATGGTAGAAATTAAGAACATGATCAAGAATATTTTCTTAGGCCCTCAATAAGGATGTATGCCAAAGGGCACAAAAAAAACAGAAATAACCACAAAACTGAAATAATTTGAGTGTAAATATAGACTTGTATTGAATTTCACACCAAAGTATAAGTGTCTATGAATATGTCCTGGTAAAAAGAATTTGAATAAATAAAGTATAGACACAATTTTTTTTTTGCAGAAAAATTCCAAATTTTTGGTTAGATTCTAAGTGCTCAAGGAATAGAGCTGACTGTTCCATTCTTCTGGCTCCATGCTCAGAAATTGCTCCTGGCAGGCATGGGGGACCATATGGGGCACCTGGATTCGAACCTATGACCTTTTGCATGAAAGGCAAACACCTTACCTCCATGCTATCTCCCGGGTCCCGACTGTTCCATTCTTAATTTTGTGCTCGGCACAAACTTAATTTCTATTTAGTTTTAATTTTACTTTATTAGTCAGGGCCATTTCCACCACCAGTGTCAACCTACCTCTATCAATGCACAAACTTAATTTCTTTTAAGCATCACTACCTCAGTAGATGGTCAAGGTCACATCAACTATGGTAGTGCAGTTGACAATAGTACTATTGACACAATATGATCAAAAGGACACTTTACCTCATAGGATTTCTCCTTTAAGGCTAAGGCTATAATCCAATCTAATTATAATAAAAAAGATAAATCCAAATATGCAAAATACTTGACCAATACTTATCAAAACTCAATCATCAAAATAAGAAAATTTCAGAACTTAAGAAACGAAACTCTAACATTCTAGAGCACTGTTTGCTACTATTTGTCCACCTGCACACTGCTCCCTGACCTGTTTATTGATCCACAGGTTGGCAGTTATAACTATGGACATACACCAGTACTTTCCTTTCTTTCTATTTTTTCGGGAGGCAGAGAGTACATAATGGTGCTCAAGGCTTACTCCTGATTCTGTGCTGGGATCACTGATGGCAGGGTTGTAGAACCATGTGAGCTGCTGGGTATCAAATTCAGGTTGACCAGATACAAGGCAAACACTCTACTCAATTGAACTATTGCTCTGACCCTACACCAACATTTTTCAACTTTTCAACCTTTGGATTCTAGAGAAGTCAAAAGAGTGTACATATTATTTGGTGTTCTAATGGGGTCCTAAAATCTAAATAGAATTATAAAGAAAACTGAATAAATTTTGGACTTTCATTTATAATAATAAACATGTTCATTAATTTTTGCAAATTATCACACCAAATGCAAGATTCAAATATCAAGGGGATATGTATGAGTAGTATGTGGGAATCTCTCTAGTAGCTTTATAATTTTTCTGTAAATTTTTAACTTATTAGCTCCTATTAGTAGTTAGTGAAATTAATTAGCAATCGTCTTAAAGTTCAGATATCTGGGTTATCTTGGAGTTATTGGTCAGTTTAGTAGCTTGAAGGGCAATCAGAGTGGACATGAAAAGAAGTCCTGGTTTTGTTATATATAATAAAAATATTTTATTACGTGTACTAAAATTACAGAAAACTGCCTTTTAGGATATACTGGAAAGCCTTTGAATTCCGAAAGTGTTAGGTTAAAAATGTGTGTTACTTGTGATCAAGTTAGTTAGCCAATAATTTGCTCATTTTTTTTCTCTTGAACTGTCAAACTTAAAAGCATCATTTCTTCTATGAAACCCTATGCCTTACTATTGATCAAAGCCTGAACACGTTTTTAGTCATTGTAAAGAAGACAGTTCTTAGCAGTTGATAAACCATCAACTGAAAGAAGACTCTGATATATCAAAACATAATGTGCTTTATTAGAGTCTTAGTTACAATGCCATTTGGAAAATAAAATTTCATTCTTAAGGCTTAATTAAAGAGAACGAGGTGTGGGCAGTAAAGGAAATAACAAAGAATGTAAGAAGCAGCTTCTCACAGCAGGAAGTTGCTGCCATGTACTCCACCCTGAGCCCCAAAGGCCTGAAAATGAGATGAAGGAAGTCTATACAGAGGAGGAGCCATCTGCACAATCATTCTCTGCTGTGTCAGTGGCCGGATAACAGATGAGTGAGAGAGACTTAGACTTCCTTCACCTGCCAGTCACTGAATTCCTGCGAGTCCTTCCCACTTTGGTCAAATTCAGTAGGAATCAAGGGTAAGGGCGACAGCCCTAACCACCCTTCTGAAAAACAGAGTCTGGATACTAGGAACAGATGGAGAATGACAGGTTATTGGAAGCATCAGTGTGCGTGTGAGACTTCAATAAGATATATTTCTCAGCCTTGTCTTTACTAAATAGTCCCAAAGTAAAAAGAGCACACTTCCACCACCTGTTCTGACACTATTCTCTAGTTATTTCACAAAAGAAAGGAAGAGATTCTTGGCTGATTCCAGGTTTGCAATATGGAGAAATCAAGAGTAGTCTGGAAATTTCAGTGGCACAAAAGCAAGAACTATGATAAAAGTATGAAACAACTACTTGCTGTGAGTGGTGTCTAAGGACTTAAGACATGTTTTAGTGAATGTAAGCAATATTTTTAAAAGTAATACATTTATAATCACACTAAAGAGTTAATAAAACAACACAAGTGGTAATTATAATAAAAATAAGAATGAATAAAATAAAATAAAATAATTAATTTTGACCAGTATGTGATATTAAAATGTATATTTTGTTTCTTCTATCATATTTGTGAATGTTTTTAGTTTTATTGGAATTTTTATTTTTTGGTTTTGAGGACACATACAGCTATGTTCATTTTTGCCTCTACACTCAGGGATTATTACTGGAAGTCCTTGGGGAAACAAATTCTGTACCAGAGATTGAAAAGAGCACCTGCTTGAAAGGCAAACATCATACTTGCTGTATTATTTCTCCAGTTTTTTTAGCCCCACCTACTTTTAAAAATTATATTCATGTCTACTAATAAAGACTACAGGACCATATATATACCTATGCACATTTTATATATATGCTAGAAAAATTATGCACAAAGAGCTAAATCAAAATAAACTAAGTATTGCTGCTTTAGACAGTAAGAGTCAACCAGCAACAGAGTAGGAAGGGAATGGTACTTCAAAGTGATAAATTAAATGACTTTCCCAAGGAAGAAACTCAATTTTCCAGATTTTATCATTTTTCTAGAAATTGACACCGCTCTATGACCCTACTAATTAAATGCAGTTCAGATGAAACATACACTTTAATAATTATTATCAGTTGATCGATGGCCATATACTGCCAAACAATTGGATTCTCCTAAACAATGAACTCTTCTAATAGTTGAAATACATTTCAGGCAAGGAATTTTTTACTGGTAACTTGAGACTGCTTTAACTTCCATTGATTACTATGACACATTTAGTAGAAGCTTAGAGTAAGGTAACAGGAGTTTTTCCTCTATTCTGTAGAACAGAAATCCTATAGAAAGGATCCTAAAACCAGTAGCTCCAGGTAGTCCTTGGAGCTCATTACTCTCATATAGGCTCATTACTCTAATCTGTACATTTGTGGTTCCATTGCCCTTTGTCAGAATGTCCTTAGTACTTCTCTTCTAAGTACATTGGCCACTACATTTAAGGTTCAATCAAATAATTTAGGTTCACTTTATTTCAATACTGCAATTTTACTTATAAGGACCTATTTTTTCTCTTTTTACAAATAAGGTCACATTTGCAGGTTTCAAGAATCAGATATGGACACATTATTTTTGAGGGCTAGAATTCAACCCTTATGAGGATGCTTGTGACTAGTACTTTAGCAAAAAACAATCAAAAGGTATTCTAAAATCTAAAACAACCACTAAACTTCATAAAATCTCAAATTAAATTAGGAAATTCTTTTTTCACTCTACTTGATGGATAAAAAGTTAAATGACTTAAAGACTGAGTTCCAAAATTTGGCCTCTAATTCATATTTTATATCTATGGTATAAACTTAAAATTTGTTAAGAGATATCTCCATGAAATAATATTTTATTTCATTTTAAATTAATTCACACAACTTTATCTACATTCTATAGTGTTTTTCCTGATAGAGTTTTATATACAAAAGTAGTGTGCCTTATCAAAACACATAGTATCTCTAAAATATATTTATTTCAGAAAAAGTATATTGCCATACTAGTTAAGTAATTAAATTTTTTTTATTTTATTGAGACCAATGTAAATCACAAGTATTTCACAGTTATATTTCAGGCACATAGTGACAGTGAGTTAGGGCCATTCCCACCACCAGTGTTGACCTCCTTCTGCCGTAGTTCACAGCATGTATCCCATCCTTTCATCCTTAACCCCCTAGACTGCTTGCATAACAGGTTCATTTTGCATATAGCTTGTTATAGTTTTCGTCTCCTGATTCTACTGTCATTGATATTGGTTTAGGTATTTAGAGCTGACCATTTTTTATTTCCATTCCTGAGACTGCTTGGCCGCTGGGCCCCATCCACTTTTTATTTTCCTTTTCTCAGTTTGCAGGAAGACATATAAATGTGAGGCAGAACTAGATGATTCATGTTCTATGGAGTAATTAAAGTTTTCATAATTTTCTTTACCAAAAGAGATAGTTGATTGTACAAAAAAAATCAGATTGCTGATTTGCACTACAGTTAGGATTTTCTTGGTAAAAGGATTTGTGTCTGGCACTTGCATATCTCAGAATCTGAGCCTTCAGTGTTGGAGAGGTGAAGGTTCTTCTAGTAAACCTCTTCAAATGAAGGTTACCTAGTACTTGGTAGGATTACTCTTGAATGAGCATAAACAAAAATATTACTAACTACTGGAAAAATGCCCCAATAAGTATCTCAACTAAACTGGAAATGTATAAAAATAGAAACCAGGGGCCCGGGAGATAGCATGGAGGTAAGGCATTTGCCTTTCATGCAAAAGGTCATTGGTTCGAATCCCAGTGCCCCATATGGTCCCCCGTGCCTGCCAGGAGCAATTTCTGAGCATGGAGCCAGGAGTAACCCCTGAACACTACCGGGTGTGACACCCCCCCCCCCAAAAAAAAAAACAAGTAAAAGTAGAAACCAAATAAATGAAGAAATAAAGTTATATTTTATCATTGGGTTACAAATTAGAGGTGCTAGGTCTATGCTTGGAATAAAATCTGGGTCAGATGATTAAAGACAAGCACCCTACTTTCTGTATAATTGTTAGGGCCCAGAAAATTAAGCAGTGTAATATGTCTTAATAGATTTCGATTTTAAGTTAGAAAAGTTTTTATGTTTATTTTTTGAAGCTTCAGACTTTTATATCATTTGAAAAAAACATGGGCTTTCTCAGTAGACTATTAATCTTAAAATTATTTTAGAAAATAAAATTAACAAATTTGTAGTCAATGCATACAAAGCAGACCTTCTGAACTTTGTGTGGCCTGAACTTTGATCCTCTCTTTCCATCATTCCCTGAGGCTCATCTTTCTTCAGAGATGAGCTGGACCACCCATAAATGGTGGAGCTGAGTGCTGTTGTGTGCTCCTTTGACACACATTGTAGAGCTTCTGGACTTTGTCTCTCTGCTGTCCTGTGGCTTGAACTTTGATCCTATTTGTCCATCATTCTCTGAGGGCTCTTCTTCAGAGGTGAGAGGTCCTACCAAAAAATGGTGGAGCCAGAGGAGCACTGCTGCTCTGCTTCATTTCATGATTGTGCTCATCTTCTAGCCAATGAAACCTACCATAACGCGTAGGGAAAAACTACACAGCAAGTGTGACAATGGGGGAAATAATGAAGGCCAACACCAGGCATACAGAATGAAGATGGCAGCTCTGATGACCCCAAAACATCCAACCACTTAGTTAGCCTCTCAGATGAGAAGTTTAAGAAATACGGAAAATGTTCATAGACCTCAAAGAAAGCATAGGTTGAGTTGAATGGAACACAAATAAGAATCAAGAGGATACAAAATAGAAATCAGAAAACTCCAAACTGAAATAACAGGTTTAAAAACCCAGTAGATGAAATGAAAACTTCAATGAAAAGCCTCTCCAACAGGGTAATAGCAGCTGAGAATAGAATCAGTGAGCTGGAAGATGAGATGCATAACAACTCCATACAACAAAAGAGATTGAAAAGAGCCTTAAAGCAAATTGTATAATAGAAAAATTACTCAAAGACTAGGAACAGATGAAAATAGAAGTCTTTGATAATCTCAACAGAAACAATGTAAGAATCATTGGAATCCCAGAGACCTAGGAAGAAAATTCACAAGAAGAATCAGCAGTCAAGGACATCATTACAAAGAAACTCCCAGAGCTAAAGACTGCATGCAATCAAATCCTGCATGCCCACAGAGTACCAGCTAAAAGAGACCAAAAGGAAAGCAACCCAAGATATGTCCTAATCACAATGACAAATTCCACATATAGGGATATAATACTGGAAGCAGCAAGATCATAAAGGGAAGTTACATTCAAAGGAGCATCCTTAAGATTTACAGCAGACCTGTCACAAGAAACCCTCAAGGCAGTGGTGGGATTAGTGACAAAACCTTTCAAAAGGAAGTACTACCAATCCTTTTCAGGATCTTCCTTGAAATTGAAGAAACAGGAACACTTCCAAATAGTATTAATGAAGCTAACATAATCCTGATATGAAAAACAGACAGAAATACTGCAATAAGAAAACTACAGACCAATATACCTGATGAACACAGATGCAAAGATACTCAGCACAATCCTGTTCAATAGGATCCATAGCCTCATCAAGAAGGTCATATATACACCATGACCAATTGGGTTCTACCCAGGAGTGCAAAGATGGTTTAACATCCATAAATCAATCAACCTAATACATCATCAAATCATCAAAACTAAAAATAACCATATGGTCATTTCAATAGATGCAGAGAAAGCATTTGATAAGGTCCAATACCCATTCTGGATAAAAATTCTCAGCAAGATGGAAATGAAAGGAACTTTTCTCATTTATCACAAGCCAATGGCAAATATTATTCTCAATGGAGATAAACGATAAGCCTTTCCTCTAAAATATGGTACAAGACAAGGCTGCCCTCTCTTACCACCCTATTCAGCATAGTTCTGGAAATTCTTGCCCTAGTGATTAGGCAAGAAAAAAATATATAAATGGTATCCAGATAGGGAAGGAAAAAGTCAATCTCTCACTGTTTTCAGATGACATGATACTATATTTAGAAAACCCTAAAGACTACCAAAAATTTTCTAGAAACAAAAGATCTATAAAGTGGAAGGATACAAATTAATATGCAAAAATCAATGGTTTTCTTGTATACAAATCATGATAGAGAAGAAATGAGCATTGAAACAACAATATCATTCACATTAGTATCACACAAACTCAAATATCTTTGAGTCAACTTAACTAAAGAGGTGAATATCCTATACAAAGCAAAATACAAAACCCTGCTTCAAGAAATAAAATAGGACACAAGGAAATGGAGATACATACCCTACTCATGGATTGGCAGGATTAACATAATTAAAATGTCAATACTCCCCAAAGCATTGTACAGATTTAATGCAATCCCTCTAAGGATACCCAGGACATTCTTTAAAGAAGTGGATCAAACACTGGAACAATAAACACACACGAATAGCTAAAGCAACTCCCAGGACAAAAGAATACGGGAGGCTTAATTTTCCTGAACTTTAAATTATATTATAAAGAAATAGTTATTTAAAAAAAACATGGTATTGAAAAAAAGACAGACCCTCAGATCAGTGTAATAGATTTGAGTATTTCAAGAATTTCCCCAGACATACAATTAATCTTTGATAAAAGGGGCAAGAAATGCAAAATGGAGCATGGAAAGACTCTTTAACAAGCGGTGTTGGAAACTGGTCAGCCACATGCAAAAATCGAACTCAGACCTCCTTCTAACAACACACAAAGGTCAAATGAATTAAAGACCTTAATAAATTAAATTAATTAAAGACCTTAATGAATTAAATTAATTAAAGACCTTAATAACACACTTGAAACCATAAGGTATCTAGAACAACACGTAGGTAAAACACTACATGACATTGAGACTAAAGGCATCTTCAAGGAGAAACATCACTCTTCAAACAAGTGAAAGTGGAGATCAACAACTGAGACTATATATTAAGCTGAGAAGCTTCTGCACTTCAAAGGAAAAGTATCTAGGATACAAAAGCCACCTACAGAATTGGAAAAAACGATTCACTCAATACCCATCACATAATGGGCTAATATCTAAGATATATAAAATATTGATGGAACTTAAGAAGAAAATACATCTAACTCCATACAAAAATGGGGTGAAGTTTATAGTAAATTTCTCAAAGGAGAAATACATATACTCAAAGGCACATAAAAATGTTTCACATCACTAATCATCAGGGTGATGCAAATAAAAACAGCAATGAACCATCATCTCATGCCATGAGACCTGCACATATCAAAAAAAAAAAAACAACAACAACAAGAAGAATCAGTGCTGGCAGGGATGTGTGTGGGGGGGAAAGACCTCTCATTAACTGGTGGGAATGCTGTCTAGTCCATCCTTTAAGGAAAACAATATAGAGATTCCTCAAAAAACTGGACATTGAGCTCCTGTATGATCCAGTTATACCACTCCTAGGGATATACTCTAGGAAAAAAATCCACAATACAAAAATGCCTTCCTCACACCTATATTCATTGCAGCACTATTTGCAATAGCCAGAATCTGGAAACAACCAAGATGCTCTTCAATAGATGAATGCCTAAAGAAACTCTGGTACATATACACAATAGAATATTATTCAGCCATCAGGAAAGTTGAAGTCATGAAATTTGTTGATACATGGTTATACAAAGAAACTGTTATGCTGAGTGAAACAAGTCAGAGGGAGAAATAGGCACAGAATAGACTCACTCATCTATGGGTTTTAAGAAACATAAAAGACATTATTGTTATAATGCCGAGATAATAGAGATGGGGTTGTAAGGAATGGCTCAAGATATGAAACTCACCACAAAGAACAAAGAGTTAGAGAAATAACTACACTAACAACTATCATGACAATGTTGATGAGTGAGAGAAATAAATGCCTGTCTTGAATACAGGCAGGGATGGGGGAGGAGGAGGATGGGGGACATTGGTGGTGGGAATGTTGCACTGGTGAAGTAGGGTGCTCTGTTTATGACTGGAACCCAACTACAATCATGTTTGTAATGATGGTGCTTAAATAAAGATATTATTATAAATTTGTAGTCAATGTTTAGATTCTCAAGAAACATTAATTTTCTAATTCTATCATATAAACTATAATAATTTATTAAACACTAAACAAATTTCAAAAAATACTGCTCATAACAGCAAAAATATTTGCTCAACATACTTTCAAGAATGTATTGATTGATTTTTTTTAAACTAAAACTGTAAATGTTTTAAAGAGAAAGTTGTTTAAATTTCTAATTTTTTTTTTTTGCAGAAAACTCCTTAAGCTGATGAAGAGTGTATCACCCTTCTCCCTTAACCTCTTTCTGAAAGGGTCTGACCATTAGTCCTAAAAAATGGAGCTCCTCTGGACTCCTCTTTGGCTGGAAGTTTTCCAAACTAAACAACTAAAATCTCATGTTAGTTTAAAAATTATGAATTAGAGAGTCAATCATTATTCAGGGTCACTATTTTTATTAATAAAATGGGAATTGATTTCTATGAATAATATATCATAGCATAACTCATTCTCTATTCCTGCTTCTATTTACATGTAGAATAAAATTAAATACCTAAGATGGAATTTGTTATTTGCTCTTCTGTGTAGTAAACTTGTTAGTTTTTTCCTATGAGAACTAATTTTAGGTTCTCTACTTGGCTACATTTGATAGAATTATTACACTTATATTTTCACTTTTTTATATTTTCAAGAATGATTTTGAAATATAGTTGGTTTCAGTTATTGAATGATATGGATAGATGCTTCTTTTGAGAATAAGAATCCATAAAATAGCTGATCATACAGCCAGTAGAAATATTGTTTTCTCTTTCTAAGTCAGCGTGTTGTTTCAAAATCCACTGAGAGCAACTTTAAATAAAAATTATTCTCTCTTCTTTTATTTCTAGGTTTTTATTGCTGTAAGATGGATAAAAGAAGATAACATATGGCATCTGCAACAAAGGATTATTCCAGTATAGAAATGCACAACTCTTCAAATTGAGAAAATCTGAGCAATCCTCATCAGGAGGTAACTGAAAAATTCTTAGAGGAAGAGATTAAATCCTGAAATGCAGATGTGTTCTGCAGTTGTATCACATCATCTTACTTGGCAACACAGAAATATGACATTTTTAGGCCTGGGTTGGGAAATAGCCTGTGGTGCTTAGGGCTTACTCCTAGTTCTGTATTCAGGGACCACTCCTTGCAGTTATTGGGGTATCATATATGGTGATAAGGATTGAATTCAGGTCAAATGTGGACAAGGCAAATGCCTTACCATTTTGTTATCTTTCCTGCCCCATATCAAGACATTTTGTCTTTTGAAATTTTAAGATGCTGTCCACATACTTTATACATTAAAAAAAGTGATGCATTCAACAATTACTTTGAAGTAGGACTCGGTCTAGAAGTAGTTTCCTTCACTCCCTGCATCCTCTCTCTATGAAGTTTCACATGTAAAGGTAGTGTGCTTTCAGAGTTAAGAAAGAAGAGACTAATGAATTCTAAAAGATGTGTTTCTAACATTTGGAGTCAGTTTTAGTTAGGATTAGGAAGAAACATGACAATCATCTTGTGCTTCAGCATATGCTTTATTGATGACTTGTAACTCATATTGTTTCCTCTGCTTCTTTCTTTCTTTATTTATTTAGTTATTTTGTTTTTTGGGTCACACCCGGCAGTGCTCAGGGGTTACTCCTGGCTCCATGCTCAGAAATTGCTCCTGGCAGGCACGGGGGACCATATGGGGCACCAGGATTCGAACCGATGACCTTTTGCATGAAAGGCAAACGCCTTACCTCCATGCTATCTCCCAGGCCCCTCCTTTTTTTTTTTTTTTTTAAATGTGGCAGAGCTGTAGAGACAAGCCACAGACAAATGGTAATGACCTGTCTGGATTTCCTCTGCTGGTAATGTAGCACCATCTGTCCCCAGGCCTGCACCAGCAGCAAGACATGGGAAAGATTTAGGTGCGATGCTTCTTTATACTCTATAGGAAATTGTTACTATGAAGCCTGGATGACACTTTTGTGATGTTTGGTGTGACAGTTTATTTTATTCCAGTGTAAATAAGCCCATATCCAAGAACAAGAAGAAAAAGTAAATAGACCCTTTTTAGTAGAGTTCTGACCTCTTATTCTTTAGTGTTCTCTGATTTCCAAATGAGTGACAGCATTTTGTACAACTGGAGCTATTTTCATGATAATTGCAACTGTAGTGAATATATTGGAATTAAAGTATACTTTTCTAGAATCTTATGTAATTGAGTCAATGGAGATGTTTTCTTTTTTATATAAATTAAAATATTTATGTGAGCACCATGATTACAAACATTTTTTGTAGTTGGGTTTCAGTCATAAAAAATGTGCACCTCCCTTCACCAGTGCAACCAATGCCCCCCCCACCCCCATCTCCCTCCTAACTACACCCTGCCTGTATTTGAGACAGACATTCTATTTCTCTCCCTCACTACCATTATCATGATAGTTGTTGGTGTAGTTATTTCTCTAACTGCACTCACCAATCTTTGTGATAAGCTTAAAATCATGGGCTGGTACTTTCAAACCTCATCTCTATTGTCTGGGTATTATTACCATATTGTCTTTTATTTTTATACTCACAGGTGAGTGAGACTATTTTCTGTCTCTCTCTCTCTCCCTCTGACTTTTTTTAACTCAGCATATTAGATTCAATGTATAACTATGTATAGGAAAATTTCATAACTTCATATCTCCTGGTGGCTACATAGTATTCCATAGTGTATATGCACCACAGTTTCTTTATCCATTCATCTGTTGAAGGGCATCTTGGTTGTTTACAGATTCTGGCTATTGAAATTGTGCTGCAATGAATATAGGTGTGAAGAAGGCATTTTTTATTGTGGATTTTTGTTCCTAGGGTATAACCCTAAGAGAGGTACAGCTACATCATATGGGAGCATAATATCCAGATTTTTGAGGATTCCAATGGAGATATTTTTTGAGATGGTCAAGAAGTACAAGTGCTCTGGCAGAGGATGGTTGGCATTAAAGAACCACCATCTTCACTCACTCTATACTACAACCACGTGGAGTCTTTCCTGTAGGGTAACTTGTGGTTCAGAGCTTCTTTTAAAAATCATTATTTTTGGTTTGGAGTTATAGCACAGTGAGTAAGGTGGTTTCCAGGTTAAATTTCCAGCAATCCA
>PVKC010028635.1:0-15316 GCA_004027635.1 Crocidura indochinensis
GGTTTTTGGGTCACACCCGGCAGCGCTCAGGGGTTACTCCTGGCTCCATGCTCAGAAATTGCTCCTGGCAGGCACAGGGGACCATATGGGGCACCGGGATTCGAACCGATGACCTTTTGCATGAAAGGCAAACGCCTTACCTCCATGCTATCTCCCGGGCCCCTAATTTATCTTTTTATATTTTATATTTTCTTTTTATATTTGTAATTTATCTCTTTATATCCAAAGCTCCTATGCTATCATTCTGACCTTTAACTTGTCTTTTTTCCTTTTTTCTAGCAGTACTCAGGGTTTACTCTTAACTCTGTGCTCAGTAACTGCTCTTGGTAGTTCATAGGGGGCACTATTTAGGGGACTACGTGTCGAATCCAGGTCTCCTGCATGCAAGGCAGTCACCTATCCACGATACTATTACTCTTACAGGGGTCTCAAACTCGCGGCCCTCGGGCCGTTTCCGGCCCTCCCTACATCATTTTGTGGCCCTGCCCTAGAGGAATCTTTTTTTGTTTTGCTTTGTTTTAGTTGTTTGGGTCACACTCCCCAATGTTCAAGGCTTACTACTGACTTTTCACTCAAGGATCACCCCAGCTTTGCCTCCTGTGGCCAGGGGTAAATTGAGTTTGAGACCCCTGCGTCTAGCCATAATAGTTAAATTGTCATGTAATTTATTTCACTGCTTTTTATTTTCCGAATTTCTGTCTAAATACTATATGGATTATTAAAATCCTTATTAAGACTATTGGTATGCAAAAATACCAACACCTATAATCTTTTGAGTAATTATTATATATTTCAGAATGTTAAAGATTGAGAGGTCACCAATGACATCACCAAAACAAATATCTTGGAGTTAAAGTTTTTTTACAGTCTTGATTTCTTTCCAAGCTACACTAACACGTTCATTACTGTGTAGATGTTAGGAGACAAAGAATGATTTTAAGTTTTAGAGACTAGGATAATATTTTAATGCTTAATTATATTCCAGAGGTAATAAGCATTGCTAGTTAAGATGATGGCTCAGAAACTTAAATCTAATGGTGTATTGTTTTATTCAACATGCTTCTTAACAGGAGTTTTTCTTTGTTTTTAGGACATTTTGGAGCTTTTAGAAAAAAGAGTAAAGTCACGATTTTCTCACCGGCAGATACACATAATGAATTCATTTGGTTTTCCACAGTACCTTAAAATATTTAAAGAGCAATTATCGCTACCTGTAGAATTTCCAGACAAGCTTTTTGCTGAGAAATGGAATGAGCATATACAGGTAACAGGGAAAAAGATACTAATATTAGAATAATGGTATCTTGCTTTGGTTGAAAGCTCTTATAATTTCCAAATTAATAAATGAGCTCAGAACGTCAAATGTTTCTGTCATAAAGCCACAGTGGTGTAAATTATACACTTGTTATGTGAATTTTAATATATTGGTATAAGGGTGCATAGATTATGTGGAGCTTGGGCTCAATCCCAGCAGTGCTCATGGACCACACAGGCTGCACCTTAGCATGCTGTAAGTAAAGACTATGGGATACCAGTGCTCAAACTCAAGATCTTGCTCATGCAAAGCATGCCGTTTACCACTTCAGCTGTACCCCTGGCTTCTTTTAGAAGACAACTGAAGTCTTAAACTCCTGGATTATTTTCCCCTTCAAATAATTTTGATAACATTTTTTTGTTGTTGCTATATCTGGTTCATACTTTACATTATTTTGTTTATTAATGTAGCATTTTTATTTTATTAATGATGTTTATCAGATTAAAATTGCTTTATTAAAACCTTATTTTCTAAATCTAGTTTATTTATAACAGCCTATCCAGTATGGATTTTTCTTTTCTCAGTTTTCTTTTTGTTTATTTGGGCCATAACAGTAATCTTTAGGAGTTACTCCTAGCTCTGCACTCAGGAATTACTCCTGGTGATGCTCTCTGGGTCCCTTTTTCAATTCTTTTTTTTTTTTTTTTTTTTTTTTTTTTTTTTTTTTTTTTTTTTTGGTTATTGGGCCTCACCCAGCTTACCCAGTGACACTCAGGGGTTACTCCTGGCTATGTGCTCAGAAATCGCTAATGGCTTGGGGAACCATAAGGGACTCCAGGGTATCTAACTGTGGTCCATCCTAGGCTAGCACAACCAAGGCAGATTCCTTACCCTTTGTGTCACCGCTCCGGCCCCTAGAAATTGATTGCTGTTTTACAAATTATATTCTGCTTATTTAAAGTATAAAATTGTATTTAACAAAATTTAAGTGGTATAGGGGCCAAGGTGATGATAGTACAGTGGTATTTGCCTTGCACACTGCTAACTGAGCTTGAATCTCTGGCACTCTATAAAATCCGTTAAGTTCTACCAGGATTAGTTACTGAGTGTATATCCAGGAGTTCCCCTGAACACTGTCAGTTGTGCCCCCTTTAAACAAGTAAAAATGAAAAAAATATGTTTCATTTCTATCTATGGCCTTTTTCTCTGCTATACTAGATTCATACTGATAAAGTTTTTCAGATGCCATACACACTAAACTTATTTTTCTTATAGGTTTTAACCCTTCCATGTTATTCTTTATCTTTCCATTTTGTTCTGTTTGATAATTCCTCATTTTCCGTATTTTGGAATTATATGAAAAAATGGCTAGCAGTAGGACATTTGCCTTGCATGCAGCCAACCCAGGTTCTATCCCTGGCATCCCATATGTTCCCCTTAGCCTGCCAGGAGTGATTTTTGAGGACAGAGCTAGGAGTAACCCTAGTGCTGCAGAGGGTGGGGGTGGGGGGTTAATTTTATCTTTAAATTTTAGGTGCTCTGCCAGGAGACAGACAAATGGCAGGCTCACATAATGAAATTAATTAATTTAATTTAAATTAATCTTATTCAGTACTTGTATACTTGTCAATTCAGAATTTTCTTTGATGCTGTATGTCATTAGAGTCATATTGTCCCTTCTCTTACTCATTCTAAAGCAGATCAGAGCTTCTGAAGCTTTGGCCTCTGGATATAGCTGTTATAGCTTCTCAGGCATTCTCCTTAACATTTTCTGACTACTTTGGAGATTGAAACATTCATTGGGGTAGGGGGAGTGGGCCATTCCCGGTGACGCTCAGGAGTTACTACTGGCTAGCACTCAGAAATCACTCCTGGCTTGGGGGAACCACATAGGGATGCTGGGGTATTATTGAACCATGATCTGTCCTAGGCCTTACCACTTACGCCACCGCTCTGGCCCCGAAACATTCATATTTAAATATATAGACATATTATTTAGTATATGTGATATTTAATATGCATAATGCAGATATATATTTGGCATATATAATATATTCGTAGCATTTAAAAGCTTTCTACCACTTTATTTCTGTTACTTAAGTTTGTTTTACTGAGATGACTGCATAGCTCAGGTTCATTTTATTGCACTTTTTTTTTTTTTTACAGCTATGTTCATTCTGAACATCTAAGACTGACTTTACTATAAAGGAGATAGATTGCAGGAATGTTACTAGTGAAATATAATTCTGGATGGTACAGAAATAACCATAATGGTGGTAAAGTGACAAACTTTAAGTATAGGGTTCTTTTGGCACGTCCTATGGATTGGGGAAACATTAATCTGCATTCGTTTTGACAAATTTTAGTGTTTTGTAAGATAAGACTAGTTAATCACTGGTTGTGTCTTTATTTTAATATTGTCTTTTTGTAATCTAATAATTTAGCTTTTCTTTAGTATAAGTTACTTCCTCAGAGAAAATAATGGCCATGTCAGCACCATGGCCAGAAGTTCTCCTCTGAACGTGGAGAAAGTTTATTAAGGGAGCTATCCTTTTTCTCAGTGCTGATGGCAATTTAGCAAGTTTTTCTAATTTCCAAATTAAGCCAAGGCAGTAGTGTAGAATAGTTTCTCCCACCTGTTTACCTATTGTGGACACCTTCTTATTTTTTCTTTTTGGTTTTGGTTTTCGGTCTCATACCTTACGAGGCTCAAGAACTACTACTCCTTGCAGGCTTGGGGAATCGTATAGGATATGGGAGATCTAGCTTAGGTCAGTCGCCCACAAAGATAATGCCCTACCCATAGAACTGTTGTTCCAAACCCTGTTGACCAGAATTTGCTTCTGCCTGTACAACCATTTGGCCCCCTAATCTCTTTCCATACCCCTCTATTCATATGATTTTCATCTCTGATCCTTTTGAAATATTCTGTGGTCCTAGGATTCTCAATTGAGCATTGTCCAAGAAATGTCTTCACAACAGGATGAATGTAGCCACCTACCTTTACTGAGTGCTTGTTGTGGCTATCCATCTTCTGAGTGAGTTAGGTGACTAAATAGAATAGACTCCATCTCAGTTTGACAGTATAAGAGAAATCTCTGAGTAAACGAGCAATTTAAAAAAACAAAACAAACAAAAAAAACCTAATTCAAAGAAAATTTCCCCGAAGCACTATATGTAAGTTCAAGGAAGACTGATCTCTAAACCTTCCCTGTACAGTTAACAAAAGGTAAAAAAAGTTTATAGGAACTGATTAGGAAAATATATACTGTTGCCAGACACAAAACTAAACCTAAATTGAATGAGAACTGAGAAAACAATAATCTTCCTGTCTACCTTTGTAAAGGGTGTATTTCACACCTTTAAACTATCTCTTCCTAGCCCTGTTGTTTGTCTGGCTGGGCTTGGGCCATACTAAGCAGTAATTAATGTTTTATTATTTCATTGTTGTTTTGATTTGCATTTCCCTAATAAGTTATAATGATCATTTTCCTGTTGGCCTATATGTCTTCTTTGAGAGCATGTGCTTATCTCCTCTCACCAGTTTTGAAATACCTTGTTGGATTGTTGTCTTTTACTTTGTTAGTACTTTGTAGATCATGTTTGCTATGTGCACATACTTTCTCCCATTCTTTAGGATATCTTTATTTTAGCTTAAGTTTTTTTTTTGCTATGCAGAAGCTTTGTAATTTGGTGTTCGATGTAGTTCCACTTTGTTGTTGTTGTTGTTGTCATCGTTGTCTTCTATGCTTCTGTTTTATCCTTGTTGTAAACAATCTGAGGTCAATTTTCTGGAGTGTTCTACCGATGTATTTTATGGATCCTGGTCTGGTCTCAGGTTCTTTTTTTTTTTATCTACTCTGAACTTAGTTTTTTGAATAGTGTACATGTGGCTATCCAGTTTTCCCAGCACCATTTGTTGAAAAGATGTTGTCTTTTTGTGTACATAGCTCCCTTATCATTATTTAATTACCTACAAATCTGAGGATTGGGCTCAGATTTCTTGTTTCTATTCCGTTGATGTATGGTTCTGTCTTTATTCCAGTAGTATACAGTTTTAGTTTTTTATGGTTTATGTGGCTAATTTTGGAAATGCAGTACCTCCTATCTTTTTCCCCACCTACGATTGCAATGCCGTCCACTCTTGAAATATAGCTTCATTTTACAAAGTAGTGTACATTGGTAATAATCACTTTTCCCCATTTTCTTCCCTTTATTTTTATATCATTGCGTTTTCAGTCTTCAATATCTTTCTCAGACTTACTTTGTCCTCATTGTCCAAAATCTTAATTAAACATTGAAGTTTCATTTAACCAGGGCTTCATATATGACTATTAAGCCACATTTTTAGTTCCTGTAAATTAATTTCATTCTTCACTCTTACCTGGGATATTCTTTCTCCTACTACCTACCCAGCATCCCTCAAATCAAACCCTTCCTCATTATGTCTTACCTGAAGCTTCACAATCACCGTTTTCAGATAAGAAAATTAATCGCACTTTTTTTTTTACTTTTAGGGTCTCTCAGAAGATAGAAGTGTGCGAGAAGTACTGCAGAAACATTTTAATGTCAGCAAAAATCTGCGATCATTACACATGTTACTGGTTTGTACTAATTTTATCGTTTTCTTTCACTAACTATTAAGTTTTGTGGAAATAACAAAACTTAATTTGAAGGGGTAAGGAATAGCTTAAATGTAGATTTGAAAAGAACATTTTTACTGCATTGAGTCTTCCATATCTTTTTTTCTTTCATCACCATTTATAATCTGATCACACAATTCAAATATATGCTTAAAGTATATTTTAAACATTAATATCTTTTTTTAGCAATTGGAAATACTTTTTTTGTAACTTTTCTTTCAGCATTTACTCTTTATATATAGAAATGTTTTTCCTGACTGTTTAAGGATCACTCCTGGGGAGTGATAATATAGTGGACAAGTTGCTTGCCTTGTATGTAGCTGTCCCAGGTTCAATACCCTGCATCCCATAGTCTTCTAAGTCCACCAAAAGTAATTCCTTCTTGCAGAGCCAGTAGTAGCACCTGAGCACCCAAATACCAACAAACAAATAAAGATCATTCCTGGTGGAAGTGGAGTTGGAGGGAGTTTTAGGGTGCTGGTGATCAAACCTGCATAAGTCACATGCATGGTAAGTGCCCTACACTGTATTATTGCTCCAGTCTTACAGGTTTTGATTCTAGTAATATTTTTATTTGGGACTGGGGCAATAGCATAGCAGTAAGGCATTTGTCTTACCAGAAGTTACTTCTGAAAGTAGAGCCAGGAGTAACCCCTGAGCGCTGCAGGGTGTGATCCCAAAAAATAATATCTTTATTTAAGTACCATGATTACAAACATGTTTGTAGTTGAAATTGGAACGATACAGAGAAGATTAGCATGGCCCATGTGCAAGGATGACACGCAAATTCGTGAAGCGTTCCATATTAAAAAAAAAATTACCCCCCTTTTACCAGTGCAACATTCCCACCACCAATGCCACCCCTTTCCCTTCTCCCCCCTACATTGCCTGTATTCTAGCAGGTATTCCATTTCTATCATTCATTACCATTGTCATGATAGTTACTAGTGTAGTTATTTCTCTAACTGCACTCACCAATCTTTGTGGTAAGTTTCATTCATATCCTGGGCTAGCCCCTCCAGCCCTCATCTCTATAGTTTCTGGGTATTATTACAATAATGTCTTTTTTTTTTCTTAAATTCCTTAGATGAGTGAAACTATTCCGTGTCTATCTCTCTCCCTCTGACTCATTTCACACATCATAATAGTTTCCATATCCATCCATGTATAGGAAAATTTCATAACTTCATTTTTCCTGATGGCTGCATACCATTACATTGTATATATGTACCACAGTTTCTTTAGCCACTCATCTGTTGTAGGACATCTGGGGTTATTGCCAGATTTGGGCCACTGTAAATAGCACTACAATAAATATAGGAATTTCTCATGCTATATTTAGTAAAAGTGGTAAAGAAGAAAATTTTTTCTTGTTGTTTTAGGGCCACACCCGGTGACGCTCAGGGATTACTCCTGTCTGTGTGCTCAAACTTGACTTGGGGACCAAATGGGACGCCAGGGATCAATCCAGGTCCGTCCTGGGTCAGCTGCGTGCAAGGCATATGCCCTACCGCTGTGCTATTGCTCCAGCCCTGAGATCCTTTTCTTTTTTTCTTTTTTTTTTTTTTTGGTTTTTGGGTCACACCCGGCAGTGCTCAGTGGTTACTCCTGGCTACATGCTCATAAATTGCTCTTGGCAGGCACGGGGGACCATATGGAGCACCGGGATTCGAACCGATGATCTTTTGCATGAAAGGCAAACGCCTTACCTCCATGCTATCTCCCAGGCCCCTGAGATCCTTTTTAAGAGAAAAAGTATTTAGACATTTATAATTATTTATGCCATAAAGCACTTTTTTGGGGGGGTGGTGGCTCACCTGATGTGCTGAACGGTTACATCTGGCTCTGTCCTCAGGAATTGCTCCTGGTGGGCTCAGGGAATCATATGGGATTATGAGGATCAAATTCAGCTTGGCCACATAGAAGACCGGTATCCTGCACACTATACATATTGCTCCAGCACCTACTTTGGATTCTCTCTGTCTCCGTCTCTCTCTCTCCCCCCTCCCTCCCTGCCTTTTTCTCCCTCCTTTCTCTCTCCCTCCTCCTCTCTCTCCCCTCTCTTTCCTTCTTTCTACTCTCTTCCCCCACCCCTCTCTCTTTCCCTATCTCTCTCTCTCTCTCTTTTACATTCAGGGATCATTCCTGACTGGGTTCTGGGAACCAAACCCAGGTCAGCTACATGCAGTGCAAGCTTCGTTCAGTATATCATTCTGGCCTTATGTTTCTAATTCAAGATAAAAATATTGATTTTGGGGCCGGTGAGGTAGCGCTAGAGGTAAGGTGTCTGCCTTGCAAGCTCTCGCCAAGGAAGGACCGTGGTTCTATCCCCCGGCATCCCATATGGTTCCCCCAAGCCAGGGGCAATTTCTGAGTGTTTAGCCAGGAGTAACCTCTGAGTATCAAACAGGTGTGGCCCGAAAAACCAAAAAAAAAAAAACAAAAAAAGTATTGATTTTATTGTGGATTTTGATGATGAATTAAAATTTTATAATTCTTGGAAATTATAGAGGAAAGGCTTGACTAAGATTACATCTAGTTTGCATAATTTTCAAACAGTTACAAGACAGTTGGTATAGTAGGAAAGGTGACCAGGTTTGATCTCCAACATCATTTACAGTCCCCTTCTCTCCCAAGCACTGCCAGGATTGAAATGTGAGTACAGAGTCAGGAGTAAGTCCTAAGTATGTCCATTTATGACTGCCTCTACCCCCTTAGGAGGGAAAAAAAACCCACAGTTTTACAGGTTTCTTTATTTCCCCAAATACTGCATGGAATGTGGTACATTGAAAAATTATTTTGTTTACCTGAATTAAGATTTAACTGAATGGCATGCAAATTTACCTACTAATTTATCGATCCTATTCAAAAGATTAAATTTTAATTCTGTATAAATAATTCTATATAAATCATCAGCTAAAGGTATTGTCAAAAAGATAGCCAGCTACATGAAGAGTAGATATGTCTTCAAGATTTGTTTCTGGGTGTGACTTGGCACTCTTCCTGTTTCATAGAATTGAATTCAAAATACCTGATTTGTCTCATAGAACAGTGACCTAAACTGATAGGCTGGGTTGACAAAAGTTTATAAAATCTGATATTTACTTTTTTTGGTTTGTTTCTTGGACTATAAATAATCTCGTTTATGTTTGGTCTTTTGTTATTGTACTGCTTTAAAACTTTTTCTTCAGCTGGATTGCAACTGAACATGATAATGCTAGAGAAATGGATAGAAAGAATAGCAAGACATCTGTTATATGTGGATTTAAATAATGTATTTTAATAGAACTAAACATGAGCTAATGCCTTAAATGTGTACTACCTCTTGAACTTTTTTTTAGTTTTACTCATTGATATCTTAATAATGCCCAACAAATATCTGATTATTTTTCTGATCTACACTTCCTAGATGCTTGCTTTAAATCATGTGACAGTCTCTCGCCCATTTATAACTGCAGCAGATCTAATGGAAGCATACCAATTGTGTAGCATGGACTCTAAAGCAAATATTGTACATGGTAAGAGCTCTGCTTGGTTATTTTTTCATTGTTTGAATTTTTAGATAATAGAGTAATTTTCAAAATTATAACATTGGTGGGGGGCGGAATCATAGCACAGCGGTAGGACATTTGGCCTGCACGCGGCTGACCCAGGACAGACTGGTTCAATCCCCTGGCATCCCATATGGTCCCCGAAGCCAGGAGCAATTACTTAGTGCTTAGCCAGGAGTAACCTGAGAGTCACAAAGTGTGGCCCAAAAAGTAAAAAGGAAAAATGATTATAACATTGGGCATTGTGTTTTATAAATAAAATAGCCCTTTTAATCACTCCCATATAAAGTGAAAGAGGACTTTATTGCATTGAAGACAGGCAGGGCCTGGGTGGGATAGAAATTGTGAGGACAGTAGTGGTGGAAAAGTTGTACTGGTGAAGGGGGTATGTGCATTTTATGACTGAAACTGAATTAAAAACGTGTCTGTAACCATTGTGCTTAAATAAAGAAATTATATTTTAAAAAGAGAACTGCAAAAAAACAAATAGAAAGCGGGGGAGGGGCTGGAGCAATAGTGCATCAGGTGGGGCATTTGCCTTTACGGCTGATCCAAGACGGACCTGGGTTTGATTCCCCACCATCTCACATGGTTTCCGGAGCCTGCCAGGAATGGTTTCTGAACAAAGAGCCAGGAGTAACCCCTGAGTGCTGCCGTGTGTGGCCCCAAAGCCTAAATAAGTAAATAGATGAAAGTAAATTTAAAAAAGAACTGCAAAAATAAATAAGAGGCTTATTGTGCCATTTCACATCGGAAAAGACTTGTTGGCATTGGCATTGTACCAGGTGTTCCTGAAGGGAACCGATTTTTAGCCATTTTAGTTTCTTTATTCCTTTTAAAAATCTAATGACTATATTTTCCAGAAAAAATAAATAGATGTAATTTCCAGAGATCTAGGAATACTCTGGATAATTATCCTAGGTGATTTAAATAGTGATATATGCAACTTAATTTTCTTTTAACTAGCTCTGCACATGATTGATTATTTCTTACTGTTTGTAATCCCTATAATTCTGTAAGTTTAGGAAGGTTCTTATTTTGCAGATAAGGAAAATCTTGTCAGAGAGGTTTAGTAACTTGCTCAAGATGACCAAATCTTGACCAGATCTTACCCTGGCTTTTTAAGCATCACAAGTTGTGATCCTATTTTGCATTAGAAGTGTAACACATGGTGAGACCATTGCATGCTTGGTTTTGAATTAACTTTTGGTCATTGCACCTTTAGTAACTTTTTACTGTTGCCAGATTTTTCAAGTCTGTCTGTCTGTGGAGTCCTCCCCCCACCCCCATCATTGTTAAGAAGCTACCAGAAAGATAGCAATGACTGAAACAAACATATTTGAACCTCTCTTGGTCTTGCTTTACCATCCTTAGACTTTACCTTCTATTGGAGAACAGTTATTTTGATTTGTTTTTGTTTTTGCACCACACCCAGTAGTTCTCAGGGGTTACTCCTGGCTTTGTTCTCAGAAAAAAACTGACGGGCTGAAGGAACCATGAGATATGTAAGGCAAATGCCCTCCCCAGTGTGCTATATAACTCCAGCTCCAGATATTTCAGTCTTATGTATCGTGAAGTAATTACAACTAATACTTTATTTCTCTTTTACTATAGGTCTGTCTGTCTTGGAAATCTGTCTTATAATAGCAATGAAACATTTAAATGACATCTATGAAGAGGAACCCTTTAATTTTCAAATGGTCTATAATGGTGAGATGAGACTGATAGTTTCTTTCTAATTTTACCTAGTTACTTGAATCTATTTGCATTGTCGTTGCTTTCTTCTGTCCAGAGTTTCAGAAGTTTGTTCAGAGGAAGGCCCATTCTGTTTATAATTTTGAGAAACCTGTTGTTATGAAGGTAAGATTTATTTTTTCTGAGACTTTACAAATTTTACATAAAATTCATATGTTCTTTAATTTTGAAACATTCGGTATTTTTCATAGGCATTTTCTTTGAAAAAATTCTGAAAATGTGTAATTCTAAAGCAGCCAAATTCAGTTTGTTGGGATATGATGCCCTCTACTGTCTTCTATTAGCAACAGCATTCTGAAAAGACTTCAGAGTAGACTGTTCAATTACCATCTCTTTACAATTGAAGGGTTGATAGCTTTACAGTTTCAATAGTAAAAGGCAACAAAGATGAATATATGAACTAATAAAAGAAGAGACTAGAAATGTCATTGGTGGGTAAAGGCAATCAAAAATTAGGACAGGATAATACATCATTTTGAAAATAATATCTATACATCACGTAGCAGAAATGTGCATCACATAATGTATTTTTAAATTTTCTTTTTTTTTTTTTTTTTTTTTTGGTTTTTGGTTTTTGGGTCACACCCGGCAGTGCTCAGGGGTTGCTCCTGGCAGGCACGGGGGACCATATGGGGCACTCGGAACCGGGATTCGAACCTATGACCTTTTGCATGAAAGGTAAACGCCTTACCTCCATGCTATCTCCCGGGCCCCATTTTTAAATTTTCTGGTAGCATCCCCCCAAAATGAAATTAGCTTCAATATCTTATACTAAAAACATTTCTATCTGTAGAGAAGATTTTTAATGAGATTTGTTTTTGTATTAAAACCTTAAATCCTATGTAGTCTGAAATGATAGTACATTGGAGTAGGATCTCCAGTACCATGCATATATGGTTCCCAGAGCCAGCCAGGAGCTATCCCAGGAAAAAGCCCTTTGGTCCCAAAACCAAAAATAAGCATAAAAAAATAAAATCCTGGGCCCGGGAGATAGCATGGAGGTAAGGTGTTTGCCTTTCATGCAAAAGGTCATCGGTTCGAATCCCGGTGCCCCATATGGACCCCGTGCCTGCCAGGAGCAATTTCTGAGCATGGAGCCAGGAGTAACCCCTGAACACTGCCGGGTATGACACAAAAAACCATAAAAAAATAAAATAAAATAAAATCCTGTGTGTATTTGCATTAAAAATATTTTGGGGGAGGGGTCACACCCTGTCGGCAGTGCTCTGGGGTTACTCCTGCCTCTACACTCAGAAATCGCTCCTGGCAGGCTTGGGGGAGACCATATGGGAGGCCAGGATTCGAACCACCGTCTTATATGCATGCAAGGCAAACTCCTTACCTCCATGCTATCTGTCTGGCCCCTAAAAACACATTTTTAAATCACTAGTCATTGGAAATGTTTGCTCTATAGAGTCCATAATTCTTTTAGATAAAAAAAAATTTGCATTCTAAAATCATTCCAAGCATAAAATTCTTGGACTCATTGGTTTTTACTCAATTTTTTTAAATTAAGCATAATGAAATTTAAATTTAAATCTGTGGTTAAATTATTGAATAGTAAATAGCTGTAGAGGACTTTTCAGGAAGAAACTTATAAAATATTTTTAGTCACTATGACTTATAAATTTTATGTTTCAGGCATACAAAGTTGCTAAAACAGTTCCTCTACAATGCTCCAGTTCTCTTCCTTTTCCCCCATCCTGCATCTTTTTTCTTTTTCTTTTTCATCACATCTAGCAGTGCTCAGGCATTACTCCTGGCTTTGCTCTCAGAAGTCACTCCTAGCAGGCACAGAGAACCATATGGGATCCTGGGATTTGAACCACCGTCTGTCCTGAATCAGCTGCGTGCAAGGCAGATGCCCTACCACTGTGCTATCTGTCTGGGGCACCTAGCATCAGAATCTCCTTTCTGATAGCGACAGAAGAGTAGAACTCATTTATGTTTATGAGAAGGAAAAGTGATTAATATTTCTAGTTTTGTTTCATCCCTTTCTTGAAGTTCTTATTTGAGTCACCATTTATAGAAGTTTTATGAATAGAGTTGCCTGAGTAATTTGAGTAATTATAATTTTGGTAATATGGATCTGACGTTTTCTTTGGAACAGAAACCTGCCCTATGTTGCCTGAAGGGCCATGTGGAGCTAGGGATCAAATCTGTGGCCGTGCAAGTTAGATTTATGCTCTACCATCTTTAGCTAACTTCCTTGGCACTCATTTTTACATTTAAAATATCTGCCCATATTATTTTATCCTGAGACCCACAACATCTGGTTGTTTTTTTTTGTTTTTTTTTGTTTTTTTCATTTTAAAAATGAATGGTATCTGGCTATTTCTCTTACATCAGAAGACATTTGCTAATTCACAAAGAAGTTTTGATAGTTTCACATTGATGCTGTGAGACTATAAAGCTCAAGAATCTACTGCAGCTTATCAAAGTTAAGGCCTAATGTAAATGGATTTTTTTAAAAAAAAAACCTAAATACTTAAAATAATAGTGTTAGAAAGTATATAATACATGGATATTAGAGATGGGAAGAAACAAAAAGAGTACTATTAAGGTAAGAAAGATGGAAGAAGCCTTTTTTAAGTTTTGTGGCAGTTTCTGTCAGTCTTTGTTTATTTTTAGTTCACACCCAGCCAGCAGTGTTAAGGGGCAACTTTTGGCCCTACTTATTCTAACCCGTTTCTGACAGATTTCTGAAGAAAACAAGAGCCTATCCATATATGTTCCACCATGCTGAATCATGTATTTGAGGTTCAGCTGAACATTTTTTGGTGTAATCCTGAAGGTATTTTATGCTTTCTCCTTTTAGCAACACTTTGACATAGTCAAATTCTCAAAAGTAAAAATAAATATATATGCAAATTTGAATAAAATAGCTAATTGGTGGGGCTGGAGATATAGCATGGAGATAGGCTCTTTGCCTTGCATGCAGAAGGATGGTGGTTCGAATCCCGGCATCCCATATGGTCCCTTGAGCCTGCCAGGAGCGATTTCTGAGTATTGGGCCAGGAGTAAGTTACTCCTGAACACTGCCAGGTGTGACCCCAAAATCCAAAAACAAATAAAAGGTAATTAGTCTCAAAGTACCATGCTATTCTTAGGATTTTAGAGACGTAAACTAGAAATTTTTTCCATAAGTATATTGAGAAGCCATCAATAAAACAAGGAAGATATGGAACAAAAACTATATCATACAGACTGAAGTTTTAAGTTTGTCTTGTTTACATTCTTCAGTGCAGAGCCAGGAAGAGCCAGGTTTTACTTGTTGTATACAGCTTCTATGAGGTCATTGAATTTGTCTGCACTGTTCATTTATCTTAAGTTTTGCTTATTGGCACTCTAATCCAAAATTAACCAAAATCCTGTTTTCTGAACTTTGTTTCCTTATTCACTCTGAAGTATTTTTTTATTCATCTTTCAGGCATTTGAACACTTACAACAGTTAGAATTAATAAAACCCATGGAAAGAACATTTGTAAATGCACAAAAAGAATACCAACTGATGAAACTTCTTTTGGATAATACTCAGATCATGAATGCTTTGCAGAAATACCCTAATTGTCCCACAGATGTTAGGCAGTGGGCAACATCTTCTCTAAGCTGGTTATGAACATAACCAGTGCCTTCAAATAGTTTGTGACATCTCTGTTTAAAAATAAAAGTACTGTCCCTTAATATGTTACATCCATTTTCTTATATATTTACAAATATGTATTTTCGTATTTTGTAGGATTTTTTATGCATGTATAGTTGCTGTGTCTTAATTTTGAGTGATGAGAAATTACATGTTTAGAAATCCAGTGATTTACATTGAATTGTAATCCTTTAAAGAATAAATGTGAATATTTTAGTCTTAAACTTTATGCTTATTTAATGTCTTTGGGATATTTATGTGTTGGTACTTTTGAAGAACTCATGTCAATCCAACAGCAAGATGCTTTTTAAAAGACATTAAAATGAAAAGAAATAATGCTAAGAATTGAGTTGTAATGACTTTTTGATTTACAGATTTTGAATTGGTTTCAAACCTAGGTGTGTGTGTGTGTGTGTGCGTGTGTGTGCGTGCGTGCGTGTGTGTGTGTGTGTGTGTGTGTGCGTGTGTG
>PVKC010028638.1:0-15357 GCA_004027635.1 Crocidura indochinensis
GAACTTCTCATGTATCTAGCATATCGAAAGTTTCCCCAAACCTCACATCTAATCTGATTCTCAGAATTATCTCTAGATTTTTAAATATGGAGAAATAATGATTGTTGCGTTTTGCTCTGCTGATGGTAGAATGTGGGGAAAGTATTAGATAGTTGCTACCTACAACCTATCATCATAATTCTGTGATTACAACAATGAATGAATAAAAGGTGAGAATTCAATCAAAGTAACATTCTAATATTTAAAATTAGAGAGTGGAGTCAGAAAGTAGGTAGAGTGTTTGTATTGCATGCAACCAACCTAGGTTTCAACTTAGGTATCTCATATGGTTTCCTGATCCCACCAGGAGTTATTTCTTAGTGCAGAGCTAGGAGTAACCACTGAGCCTTGTAGAGTGTGGCCCCAAATCACCCAAACCACCCCCCAAAAGAACTCATAAAAATTGATAGATGGAATATCCTTAATCTCTTTATTTGAAATATAGATGACAATTTTATTATTGTAAGATAATAGAAAATAGATGATTATAAAACAAGATTGGAAGAAAAAAACCCTCAATCATACTCTCTATCATTGCCACACTCTATGATTGCTGTTTATTATTGTTCAAAGATTTGACATTCATCTTCTGTCATTCATATTAGTATTCATAATTCTAGCTGACATTTATTAAATCTGGTCAGGAAAGACTTCCTGAAGGAAAGAAAATAGTAGCAGTAACTTGAATAAGTAATCCATCAGTTAAGAACAGCATGAGAGATAGGGAAGAATGTGTGTATATGTTTGTATGTGTGTGTGTGTGTGTGTGTATGTGAGAAAGAGAGAGAGAGAGTTTTCAAAGGAGCAGGCAAGATATGGTGATGAATTGTGTGCCCCAAAAGTCATATGTTGAATTTCTTCATGTCCAGAATTCATACTAAGCATATTTGGAAATAATGCTAATGTAGGTTTATAATCAGTTGAGAGAAAGGTGTGTCCCTAATCTTATTTGAGTAGAATACTTATAAAAGTTAGAGCTTTTAACTGAGGTAGACATGCATACAGAGAAGAATATGTACAAAAGGAGGCAGAGAGGGGTTTGATGTGCTCCAAATCAGTGGTACCCAAGATGTCCAGAAAACAGCCAAAATCTAGAAGAGAAACAAGAAGGGGAGTGGGGAGTGTCTTCTTCAGAAAAACTCAAATCTGCTGATGATCTCAAATTCTTCTTGATCTCAAATTCCCAGTCCTAGCAAAGGAAAAATGAAAGTGAATTCTTAGAAGAAAGCAGTTTAGCTAATGACGTTAAGTCATTAGTAAAGTGCAAAGGGTCATATACAAATTTAGATGCAAAAAAAATCTTCAAAAGATTAGATAGATGCATCTATTCTCCTGTAAAATAATTTTAAGGATTTAAAAAGCAACCTGTAATGCAAAAATTTAGAGCTTGGACTTCCTTTTTCCAACCAAACATAGAGACCCTGCTTGTAGATTTTAGAAAATATCATGGCCTCTTAAGAGATCCATATACTCATCAACTTTCCCATGAATATAGAATAAAAAGAAAGATTAGAACATATCATGTATAGTGGATTTTATGTCTTATAGTGAGCATGCACTATTTAGTTTTATCATTAGTGCCATTATTTTGATATTTTTGTTAGGGTGGGGAATATTCCTTTGCCACCCATTCTCTGAGGTTCTTGGTCTCTTCCTTTCTCTGAGCTGTGCTGGTGGTTTCTGGCTCAGTTCCCTGGCTCCTCATTTCTACTCTTTGATGGGTATGATGATCAGATGGCCGTGATTATTTCTTTGGCTTCAATTGCCGATTATCTATTAAGTAGCCATCTCCTCAGTCACTGAGGCATATGGTCAGCACTTCCAGGGCTTAAAATAAATCTGCATTTTAACATGTGGGATTTTATTATGCGAAAGCAAAATCACACAGGATCTAAACTTGTTATTTGTTATGCTGCTGGCATCTACTTGTGCATTCTGGATGGAATAGTACATGAGGCCCTAGGCCTTCCATTTTCTCAACTTTGTATAGTTAATCTGGAGGAAGATTTCCCAGGAAGTAGCATTTGCCCTTAACTTTGTAAGCTACCAAAAAGAAGAGTGAAGAATAAATTTTCTTTCCACAACTTGCAGACATTTAGTTTTTACTTTTCTTACATTTTTTTTGAGGAGGCACATCCGTTTGATGCTCAGGAATTACTCCTGGCTAAGCACTCAGAACTTGCCCCTGGCTTGGGGGGACCAAATGGGATGGCGGGGGATCGAACCGCGGTCCTTCCTTGTCTAGCGCTTGCAAGACAGACACCTTACCTCTAGCGCCACCTCTACGGCCCCTTTTCTTACCTTTTTTATATCTAAAATTTATTGACTTACTATAAACTGGATCATTCAACAGGTAAAAAAGGGAAGGAAACACAAAAACAGAATTCCAGACCTAGGTCTGTTAGTGAAAGTACTCCAAATTGTTGAACAGAGAGAAAATAAAAGTTTAATAAAAATATTTAAAGAGCATTCTTCTCTTCAATCTGTGTGATTGTACAGTGAGTAGTACACTTGCCATGCATGCAGTTGACCCTGGTTCTATTTATCTCTAGAACTACATATGATCACCTGGAACTGCCTGAAGTGACCTTTGTGTTCAGAGCCAAAGATAAGCCCTGGACACAGACCTGTGTGACCCCCCAAATAAATAAAATAATAATAGTAATAATAAATAATAATACAATAGAAAACTCTTTGCTTTGGGCTAATAGAGCTTTTGTGACTGAACTTTGAAATAGTTCAGAATAGATTTCAAATTTTTCCTTTAAATTTAAATTTTATGTGTGAGATCACTGAGAATTGAGAGATTCTCTATAGTTTTAGAAATATACTCCTAAATTAGAACTTACATCTTTCTTTTCTGCTTTTTTTCTTTATTTTCAGTTTAAAATATATATATATATTTTTATTTTCATTTTTAATTTTTTTCTGGGGCCACACCCAGCTGTTCTCAAGGTTTATTCCTGTTCTGCACCCAGCGGTCCATCTTTGCAAGACTCAAGGCTCATATCTGGTGATAGGTATCAAACCCTGGTCAGCCATATACATGCAATTATACTATATTATCTATTTATGTCATGTAATTTTATTCATTTGCACTAAAGTAAGTAGTTTACAAGTGCTAATATTTTTTATAATTTAGGGGTAACATGTTACTACACTACACTCACCACCACTAGTGTCCTTCTACCACTGTCCATAGGCACCTTTCATTCAACATCCCATTGATACCCCAGGTCTATTATCAGAATAGGGGGATGTGTTACTGGGTCACACCTAGTGGTGCTCAGGATTTACTCTTGGTTCTATACTCAGGAATCATTCTTGGTGGTGCTCAGGGAACAATATGAAATGATGCTGGGAATAGAACTCAGGTTGGCCATGTTCAAGGCAAAAGCCCTATCTGCTATACTATTTCTCTGGCCTCTCTCATCAGAATTTAAGTATTTGTTCTTTTTGTCATACTTTGTCTATTTATTGGCATTGTTTCTGTTAGGTCATTGAAGTTCATAAGTCGTGCAAAAGATACAAATAATAGTATCAAGCAAAAATAGCCAGGTTATAAAGAATGAGAGATTAGGGTTGAATTTCATTTCTTTTTCTCCACCTATGTTTTGTTGTTACCACAGGTGAGCTACTAATCCTTCATAGGATTCATAGTAATACTTTATTCTTCGGATGTTCTGAGGATTAAGCAAGATAATGCAAGGAAGTGTTAAGCACAGTGCCAGTACCTTGTAAATATTCAGGAAGTGGCAGCTGCTCTAGTTGATGCTGCTGGTACTTGTAAAATTTCATAAGGATCTTCTGCACGTAAATTAATATTATTTATATCCAGGTAGTGGATTTTCCATTGATCTATATAGAAATAGAGAGGAGCCCTGTTTTACACATGTGTACCATCAAGTACACATTAACTTTGATGGTGCTTTAAAAATTAATATTGGCAAATGCAAACATGACTGGTTAATTTCTATCCTGTGCATTTCATCTTTAGTAACTCATAGTATTGTTATTAAAATACTGTGATTCAACTCTAATACTAAACAGAAAACTGAAGTTTATATAGGAAAATATGTGGCTAGTAAACTAGCCATCAGTCTTTTCCAGATTGAGCCCCATATAATATCACTAACAACAATATAGTGAATTTTGATGATTGATATATTGTATGTGTGTATATATATGTATGTGTGCTTTTATGCATATATATGTATATATATGTTTGTGTACCTAGGAATAATTTTATACACATTACACTGCATCAAAATTTACTTGCATAACATTTCTAACTCCTAATGACTTTGTAGGCTCTCTTTCCTATTATTATTCTCCTGAGCATGTACCGCACTTACGCTTTCCTGTTTGTGGCTCCTGTTTCCCAAGCAGACTGATTGAATTAGAAAGCACATCATATGCAAACTGGTATGCTAAACTGAAACCACTCTGTTGCCCAGCAATAAATGATCGCTCCACATTGCTTGAAGTTATGCTCCAGCATATCCTTAAAGCACTGTTCTCTCTGTTTGCTTCCTCTCATCCCACTTAAGATACTTGTATTGTGGCTTTATATTCAATTATGTTTCATCTCATGGCAGAAGGATGGCATTAATATGGATTAACTGTATTCTGCAGGCACTTTGGTGATCTTTGATCCTCTATACTGAATAAATTGATGCATAAGATTTCATTCCTGGTTGCAAATAACACAAATACGATGATTGTCATTTAACCAAATAGGCATTTATTTTGCTCAAATGTCAGAAACTCTGGGATAGCTGGTCCAAGTATTGGGTTAGTGAATTCTCAGATGTACCACTTGTTGATCTTGGTTCACACGGCAATCTTAACTTGTATTTTTTCTTTTGACTTTTCTACCTTCCACATTCCCATTCCTATTCAAAAATTCTCGTGTCTTTCTCTCTATGAGTTTTGGTCAGATCTGCACCTTTAAGAAAAAGAATTAACAAGCTTCCACTATCAAAATTCACATTCTCTCTTTTTAAAAATGTTTTTATTGATACCATTGTGAATTACAAGTCCTCTATTTTTGGATTTCAAGCATAGTGACCCTGAATTAAGACTACTACCATCACCAGTGTTGTTCTCCCTCTGTCAAAGTTCCCAGTATGCATTCCATGCCTCCTCTTTTACCCTCTGATCTTCCAGTGTGATAGGTTTATTTTAAGTTTAGATTGCTATAGTTTGGGTCTCTTGATTCTATTGTTATTGACTTTGGCTTGGGTATTTTGCTCTGACCTTTTTTTTCTACCAATGCATAGAAACTACTTGGTCCCTGGGCCCCATCTTCCCTCTCTTTCTTTATTTTTCTTTTCTTAATTTGTAGAAAAATGAGGTAAAACAATGTAATTTATATCCCAAAGTTCTATGAAAACTGCTGGGGCCCATATTTAGAAAACACAAATAGAATTAAGAAAAAAATAGTGGTGGCAGATTTGTTTGGGTTTGGTTTTTTGTTTGTTTGTTTGTTTGTTTTGTTTTGTTTTGTTTTGTTTTGTTTTGTTTTTTTGCATGGACCCAGCAAACATTGGGGAAATTAGAAAAAATTACCCTTGGCTTAAAAATAGGATTTCTCTACCCATGAAATATCCTGTCATCAGATTGACTATAGGTTTCAGGCATACTACCAACCCCAAAGTCTTTCTTCATGGTCCAAGGAAATGTTTACCTCAATCATGGTTATTGTAGTCAGGTTTCCGTAATTAGAGATCTTGGTTTTTGCAAAGCTACTATGTCCAAACCAGGGTGTCATGGCAAGTCTTCTAATTTCATCTCACCATTAGGTAGTGAGGCAAGGAGACCTGCCCTGAAAGCAAGTTGTTATTTCTTAGTCACCAGGACATCATATAATCCCACCCTGGATCAAATCGGTGCCAGGGAGTCATTAGGTCCTCCCATAATTCCTGGTGCTGGTGCAGAAAACAGTGCAAGTTCCAAGGGTGGGATTCAAAGTGTGAGTTGGATGGCCAATGTTCAATAACTGAGACCTAAATCAAGTCTCTATGATAAATATTAAGGGTGAAATGTGTACCTGCACTATAAAATTTATAAATTCCTATCCCTATTAAACAAAAACTTTCTGTATGTAAGATTTTCCCCCATTTTAATGTGCCTAAGCAAGAAAGAACAATGCCACATGATACTACTGGAGCAAAATGGGTAAAAATAACAAGCTAGACAATCCCTATAATCTTTTCTAACCTGAACTAAGATCCCAAGAGAAACTTATCTACTCGAATTTCCAATTAAGAAGATCCAAGAAAGGGATGGGGAGAGCGCCCCTGCATAAGGAAATACATACTAAGAATTTTATAATTACTAAGGAACACATCTAAAAATATACAAAGGAAATATGAATATCCCCTTTAAGTCTTTTGAAATTCTCTTGGGGGAGGTATAAAATCCAGAGAACAGTTTCAGCCTGTAAAGAAAATTCACATTGTCTTAATAAGAAGCAAAAATGCAAATAGGGTAAATTTCTGGAAGTATCTTACCTGGCTGAAATCCAGAATTTATCACCAATATAGGTATATTATTAAACCTATGAATAAACTTGGAGGGATAGAGCATGTGACATAGACCAATGGATAGCTCCAAAGTGCATAGTGTTACTTTTGCTGACAGATGTCAAAAAAGATGAGACCCAATCTCATCATCACACCATGTGTGATGAAATGGAATTCCATCACACATGAAATGGCAAAAGAATTTCAAGATCCAAGTGAGAAGAGAGTCTTATTGGCAGTCTGTTTTCAGCCATATGACACTGTTAATAGAGAATTCCTAGTTCTGTGCTTGAACTCACCCATGAGGAAAGAAATGATACATCAATGATGTCTTAAGGTGCCAAATTTTACAGTGGTGCTAGATAGTTCTTCTACCTTGTTACAAATTCCTAAATCTTCTGCCCTCGAATTAAATGTGACTAATGGAGTTACTCCCAGAGCTTTCTTAGTGTGTGCCAGAATAGAATTTTCAAACTTATATCAGCTACATTAATGCCAAGATGAGAAATACAAGCCTGATATTATAGGAATAAGTGAGTTTTGGGTTGCTATTGTTTTTGTGTTGTAATTTGTTCCAGAAAGAATTCCCAGTGTCTTTTCATTCCCATACCTTTTGGACCTCCTACTACGACTTCTAAAAAGCTAAAACAGACACCATATGATGCACTGATTAGAAGTCACAGTTGATAGAACAAGGACAAAGTCCAAAGAGAAAGACAATTTTTAAAAAAAATGTGAAGTGAGTAGACCATGAACTAAAGGTTTTCTGCATATTGAGAAACACAATTTGATGCTCCTTTTTCTTGCTGTGTAAAGTACAGACCCTGTGGAGAAGGATAGGAGAAAAGTGGTTTTTCTATGGATTTCTGCTTCAAGGAGTACTTGAGCAATCTATTTTGGTCTTCATTAACATATGAATACTGAATTTGTCCAGAACGCGCAAATAATTGTGCATGGGGCTAAAAAGACTAACAAAAAATTGTGAATCTGTGCATTTATTGGTAACTCTTTGTAGAGTTGGAAAAAGCCAACTATAATAAAATATGACCCTCACTCACTCTTATAAATTGATTTTTCCCATTCACATTTAGGGGTCATCAATCTTGTTTCCCTTTATGGATGGACATTCAGCACATTCCCCACAATTGCTTCAGCTCTATAGTTCAAAGTGTTATTTAAAAAAAAAGGCACAAAGTACAATTGAAGAAAAATGTCACATCACCAGGGTACAAGTAAGAAAAGTTATCTTCTTATTACCTGGGGGACTGAGGGGGACTAAAACATAAGCATTTGCAAAAAGGACTTGTATGGATCAAGGCAATAAAACCTGGATCGCCAATAGGACATACTATTTTATTCCAGAAGAAACTATTTCAAATACATATGGAAGCTTTCTTTACACCATTGACTAAAAGTAAATAATTTTATCACATGTTTGCAGACATACTATATTTATAGATCTAACTCACCTTAAAAATCCTCTTGTTTTCTAGGTCTTGAACATTCACGAGAGCCATTTAGACACTAGTTTTATAGGTTTTTATAAACCTTCATGATTTCCACCTGTCCTCAATAGTCAGTATAAAATATTCAGTGTTTGTAGACTGTAGGCATCTTATATGTGTGTGTGTGTGTGTGTGTGTGTGTGTGTGTGTGTTGAATGTAAGTTTCAATGATATCTTGGTTCCAGTGATGAGGATTCAAGAAACTTCTAACTTATTATTCACCTTGCTATTACGAATGAAGTTAAAAATTACCCGTATGTACATGGCTAAAACAATTCCATGATGGAAGAAGTGAAAGTAATTTTATGTACGATTCACAGATTTCTATCTGCTGCAAGTTATATACTAATAACTTTCTGTGATTTTCCGTTTTTGATGATTTCCTCCAGGCCATTCCAATATAATTTGATAAATTGTCTTCAGTTTAACTGAGACCAATCAGAAATAAATGGGAATTAAAGTATCAGGTCACCTGAAGGCAAACGTTTTTCATCTTTAAATGTGAGCTATAAAGCCAGGGGTGCTCAGTCTTTGTCCTTTACTTTTATTTTTATTGATTGATCATGGTAAGCCATTATTGACTCATTATTGAACTAAAAGCTTAAGTATATTCATCACAACTAAAGTAATAGTCTATAAAGTGTTTACTCAGAAGGAAGGAATAATATGTCATTAAGCAGACTCAATGAAATTTAAAATCCTATCATAATCAAATGAATAAATATTTAATTTTCTAGGATGCGCAGGGTCTGTCCTCACTAATGTAGATGGGAAATAAGCATGATAAATATGAGAGTATTTTTCCTCTCTTAATGACCTCAGTTTTTCTTACATAATTAGGACAGGACATAAGAACCTTATTCCTTTTTCTATTTTATAAAGTTATGCTAAATAATTCTCAGGGGAGATTCCTAGCTCAGTGATCATCTATTGCTTACGGTGGTGCTCAAGAAACTATATGTTAAAAGAAATTAGATCTCTACCTACTGCATGATAAGCACAAGCTCCAAATCCTTGAATGATCTATATACATCTGGATATGATACTTTTAAATATAAATAAAACAATGATAATTAATAATCTATATTATATAAATGAATACATGTGTGTTATATATTTATCTATACTATTAATATTTTATTTATATATTTTATTTATGTTCATATTATTCTCTAAGTGATGCACTTTGTATTTAAAAATGAAATTATTTACTGGGTACTTATTGTTTATTACCTAAGATGAATGAAGATCTATCTGCCTCTACCTTTTTTCAATAAAGATATTTCAAAAGTATATGAATTATTAAGCAATTTAAATCAAATATTGCATCATCCATTCACATTAGTACTATTATTACAGTATACATACTAAAATCTCTAAAAGTATTTTTATGGTTGATTTTAAAGTTGAAATACTTCTAAGATTTGTAATGATCTTTTAAATTCAAAGAATGGCACATTCTATGATATTTTAGGTGTACTTTATTATAAATCAGTATATCCTATGCACTAGATGCAGTTTTTTAACAGACAACCAATTAATATTATTCCTCACTAGGTATTTGACCCATTACCAGAATTATTAAAGTGGTAGCCACTTTGATCTTATAGTATAAATATTTATTATTATTTTATGTAGTTGATTTGTTTTTATATAAACCTAAAATACTTGAGTTCAATGTGTTCAATCTAGCAAAACATTATTTAACAAAATTACACAATCTCAGAATCTACATTCTTTTTTTTTTCTTTTGGGGGTGGGCAATACCCAGATATGCTCAGCGGTTGTTCCTGGCTGTACACTTAGAAATCACACCTGGCAGGACATGGGGACCATAGGGAATGCTGGGAATTGAACCCCTGTCAACCATGTACAAGGCAAATGCCCTACTATTACTCTGTCCTCAAAATCAAATTTCTAAAATGCAGTATATTCAAATTAGCATGTATAAGATCTCCCTTCTCTTTACTTAAGTTCTCACTTGAGTAAGAAATGGAATTTTTTGCATATCAGAAAAATATGCACTAGCTTAGTAGATTTAAAAAAAAACTATTTAAAAAAGGAATCACCTGGGGGAATATATCTATATATATTCTTTAAAATTGCAGGGATAATGTTAAGGAACAACGATATATTGATGCTTTTACTTAGCTTGAAAATATTTATCAGCAGGATACCACCCATGTCAGGGGTTTACGATTTATTTTTCCTTTGTATCTTGGCATGGCCGATGACTAAAGCAACAGGGCAGAAATATTTTGAACAATATAGACATGATTGATCTGTGTAAGGGAATGTTGTATGAGAGATGAAGAGCTAGTGGAAAGGGAGGAGTGAGGTATCGTAAAAGCTCGTAATAACATTTCCAAGAGGAATTTGATAAATTGCTCTTTGCTGTGATGTATACTATGAATTTAGTTTTCCCCTGATCCTGAGTTTTTCAGCCAACTGTCTGTTTCTTAATATTATTCTGCAAGTGAAGCTCTTTTGGGAATAGAATAAAATGTTATTCCCGGTCTAAGGTAGGCACACAGAGAAGTTTCACTGAAAGTTATTGCCTTAAGGAAAGCCTCTTCAGTAAGTGGTCAGCCACATGCAAAATAGCAAACTCGGGGGATGGAGAAGTAGCATGGAAGTATAGCGTTTGCCTTGCATGCACAAGGACGGTGGCATTAAATTCTGGCATCCCATATGTTTCCCTGAGCCTGCTGGGGTGATTTCTGAATGTAGAGCCTGGAGGAAGCCTGAGAGCTGCCAGGTGTGACCCCCCCCTCCAAAAAAAAGGGGCATACTTCCAACTAACACTCATGCACAAAGGTCAAATCCAAATGGATTCAAAACCTTGATAACATACCTAAAACCATAGGTTTATAGATGAAAACATAGGTAAAACAGTCCATGACATTGAGAATAAAGGCATCTTCAAGGAGGAAATAGCATTGTTCAAATAAGAGGAAACAGAGATAAGCAAATAGGACTATATTAAAGGAGAAGCTTCTGCAACTCACGGAAAAACAATGACTATGACACAAAGGACGCCCACAGAATGAGACAAACTTTCACTCAATAACCACTTGATATGGGGCTAATATCTAAGATATGCAAAGTACTGACAGAACTGAACAAGAAAAAAATCTAATCCATAAAATATGGGAAGAAAAGTGAACGGATATTCCCTTAGAGAAGAAATACAGATGCTAAAAAACACATGAATATATTTTTCACATCACTAATCAGGGAGATGCAAATCAAAACACCAATGAGGTACCATCTCACGCCACAGAGACTGACACACATCACAAAAAACAAGAACAATTAGTACTAGTGGGAATGGGTAAAGAAAGGAAGTCTCATTCACTGCTGGTGGGAATTCCATCTTGTCCAGACTTTCTGGAAAACAATATGTATAATCCCCTCAAACTGAAAATTTAGCTCCCATACTCATAGTGATGTACCTTAGAACCACAAAAACACAATACAAAAATGCCCCCTGTACTCCTATGCTCACTGAAGCATTATTTGCAATAACCAGAATATACAAGCAATCCAAGGGCATGACAAAAGATGAGTGGCTAAAGAAACAGTGATACATCTACACAATGGAATACTATACTGCTGTCAATATAAATTAAGTCATGATATTTGCCCATTCATGGATGGCCATAGAGTTTATTATGCTAAGTCAAATGAGTCAGGAGTGGAATAGAAACTAGTCTCTCACCTGTGGTATTTAATAAAAATAAAAGTCAGTATGGTAATAATACACAGAAATATTAGAGATGAGGACCAAAAGGGCCAGCCCATGATATGAAGCTAACCACAAGTTGTGCAGTAGAGAAATAACTACAGTGATGACTACCATGACAATGATATTGAGTGAGAGAAATAGAATGCCTTTCTAAAAGACAAATAAAGGGTGTGGGAGTAAGTAAATAGGGGACATTAGATATGAGAAGGTTGCAGAGGGGTGTAGGAGTTTAAGAGAAGATAAAAGAGGGTGTATATTTTGTAACTGAAATTACAAATATATTTGTAACCATGGTGTTTAAATAATTATATTATTGTTTAAAAAGAAGTTATTGCCTTATCCATAATAAGGCTAAGATATTATCCTCATTTTTGAATCAAAATAAATATAAATGAAAAAATTTTACTATATATATACATATATATGTATATATATATAGAAACTTTAGTCTTAAAAATGAGAAGCAGTTTCCATGGTGAACTCTGACAACATTGATCATTGATTTATATCATCATTCTTCAAAAAGATGTAGCATTTGTGTGCATATATGTCATGCCTTCTGATATGATACATATGTAACATGTTATCATGGTAATGAAGATAACTGGAATTAAAATCTAAAGCTGCTTAAAGAGGATGAGAGATAATATTATATATTTAGTTAAAAAGACAGCATTTTATTGTTTGAGAACGTGCATTTTTGAACTGAGTGTTCAGTTTTGTAGCATTCATGTTACATGTCTTTATTTTTCAAAAAATTTTCAAAATTTTCTACTTTGTTAATTTCTAAATAAATAGGATGGAAAATGGAAGTTGGGAATGGTCAGAATTTCAAGTACAACTTTCACATTTTCATGTTATATTATTCAACTTAAAATGTTTGATAATTTTCTGTTAAGAGAATAGTTGTACACTTTAAATCATAATTGATGTTGCTAGTTATAGTTTGTTCATGTGTTAATCCACTTAATAATATGTGGAACTACAAAGACTGCTATAAAATCCTTGGGAAATAGAGCATGTGTTTTACTATATTTAGGTTAGTTATGATCTTTAGGCTTAAACCTACTATGTTTCCAGGTACAGGATACATGCATACATTCTTCAACAACTGCTAAAATAAAAACTGTAGGTAAAATTTGTTTGGTAACCCTTTGTTTTTTAAATAAAAATTACTTGTTGCTACGAAAACTTTTAGTAAACTATTGTAGAAAATCAATCATCAGATTGGAAATTCTAATTTCTATTTGAGAACTATCCCCACTGCAATTCAATATAAGAATTTAATATTTCAACTATAAGAGAAGGCACTTCATATTTATGCCAACAAGGGCACAAACATCAAATCATTAATGAAGAAACGGACAGGACCAGAGAGTGGGAATTAACCGTAGTATACAAACACATTGAATAGGATAGCAAGAAAGAAATTTGGGTAAGATATTCTTGGCAATGTGAACTAGATTGCATTGTGATTACTTACTGGAACTGGAATTTGACTGTCAGGACAGTGATTTAGAGTCCAGTATTTATTTAAAGTCTATCTCTAGTCTATTCTCTGTATTTATAGTCTACTATACACTAGACTCAATCGTAGTTTAGAAGAATGTCCTCAAATGTGATTTTCCTCTTGATGAAGACATTAGCAAACACAGCAAATAACAGATTAAAAGAATTAGTGCTATGGAAGATTCTTATTAAAATTCAAAGGAAAAATTATTTTCCTTGGTCTGGGAAGCAGATAAGATTTCATAGAAATGAGTAAGATTTCAGCATAGACTCACAGAATAAATGAATCACATAGATAAAGAAGAAAGGGCATTTGAGTCATGTGGACATTTACTGCCTCAATACCACAAAAGTATTTAAGGACAACATGTGATAAAATTAGCTGAATTAGTCATGTATTCAAATGATCTTCTGCACTTAATTAGATACTCTGTGGAATTTATTTCAATAATTGAGTCTTTGGTTCTATGGCCAGAGATGAGTGTATGCATTTTGAAGTCGTGTGCTTATAGAAGTCCCAGCTCAGCTGGGAGTTCCTGAGAAAAGTTAAATTGGGGTCTCTGTTCTGAAACTGAGAGTGGCCTTGGGTAAATTGCAGATCTGGACTATCTCTTGCAATTTGCTCACATCAGAGCATAGTAGAGTAGATCTACACATTCAACTGAAGCTGTTGTGTTCTATATTGATTTTTTTAACTACTTTTCTTCCCTAGGTGCACATGGACTCTTCTAGGTGTTTGTAGTAAGAGCAAAGCATAGCAATCTCTCTCTTCTTTTGAAAATTCTGTGTACATTGTCATCTTTCCCCCAATTGTCTTGATAAATTCATCAAACATTTTATCATTTTAGGTTTGTTTGTCTGTTTTTTTTTTTCACCGTTAAAGTAAAATATAGGGGGCCGGGCGGTGGCGCTGCAGGTAAGGTGCCTGCCTTGCCTGCGCTAACCTAGGACGGACCGCGGTTCGATCCCCTGGTTCCCCATATGGTCCCCCATGCCTGCCAGGAGCGAATTCTGAGCAAATAGCCAGGAGTAACCCCTGAGCATCACCGGGTGTGGCCCCAAAACAAAAAACAAAACAAAACAAAAACAAATAAAAATAAATAAAATAAAATAAAAAATAGAGTTTAGTGATTGTACAAAAAATCATAAATCTGGTGAGTGATTATTTGGGGTGCTATTTTTATCTTTATGTTTTATCATCTATCACTTTAGCCATAACAAAAATGAATGTATGGGAATTTTCATATCTTTAATGGATGGTAATAATAGCTCATGTCTATTGAAAATATTGGATTAATCACTTAATATAAGGGTTGAAGATTATATTGGGAACAATTTCTTATTTGGTATTCCATTTTAATGTTTTCCAAGTTTGTTACAGTATATTTTTAAACTGTATGTATAGTAACATATGTTCAGAATAAGATATTTCTGGAACATTTTCATATAGCTGTCTTGAAGATAGCATGAATTATTATTTTAATATCTCAGAAGGTTTCCTGGCTTATAATAAGTGTCATACATTTGCTTATAATGTAAAAATATTCAATACTTATTTTCCTAGGAACCATTTTTGTAAGCAAAGGAGTTCATATTAATTATTATACTACTCAGCATATATTTACATTCGGTAATAGCTGAATAATTTTGCTATTCTAAACACACATGCTACTTTTGAGATTTTAAGCTCAAAATAATGTGGCACAGAAGTTATTAGACAATTATTTAAAAGCAATAATATTTATAGTTGATCAGAGAATGTTTCTGTTCTGATCCAAGACTACTAATATTTGTACTCCTAGAATATTATGATATTTTATGGAACGATGACTAATGTTATAAATCAGCAGACTATATAGGAGAAAGTGTTATTTGCTTTAAGGACAAAGATGAATAAGGCAAAGCTATAAAACTGTAAATTTGGAAAATACTAAGAAGTCTGGTGTGTGAGCTAAGCCAGGATTTCAGAGGGTTTCTAAAAACTTTGTTGTAAATCTAGATCTATCTTACAACAAAGCAGCAGTGTGGA
>PVKC010028639.1:0-15384 GCA_004027635.1 Crocidura indochinensis
TTGAACCCAGATTGGTCGCATACAAGGCAAATGACCTACTCATTGTGCTATCATTTCAGACCCAAGTTTTATTGCTCTCTTTCATTCTAGTCCTTGTGGTCATTTTCATCTAGAATTCTTTTGTTTAATTTCTTTTCCTAAGCGTGGAAGAGAGTAGACCTAGTAGTATTCAGGATCTGTTTCTAGTTCCGTGTTAAGCAACTACTGGTGGTGTTCAAAGGACACATGTAATAATTAGAATTAAACTGATGTGTGCTATGAGCATGTCAAACCTTAATCCTGTGTTGTATCTCCTAGTCCCTTGGTCTTTATTTGTATTGGGTCTGTCATATGTTGCAGCCAAGTCAAGGAATTTTGTTTTTTCTAATTCAACATTTTTATGCTAGTAACAATGTCAGTATTTAATTCTCCAAAATAATATTTTAGTTATTGTCAAATTATAATCCTTTGCTGTTTATAGGAGAAAGTTTGTTTTTTTCTTTTACACAATTTATGAAGGTGTTTTTTTTTCTTTTAATACTATACCCAGTGAGACTCAAGGGTTACTCCTGGCTCTGCAATTACTCTTAGCAGGCTCCAGGGACCATATGGGATGCTGGGGTTTGAACCCAGGTCAAATGCTTACAAGGCAAAGGCAGCTCCAGCCTTTGGGACATTTTTTTGTACTCTAATAGATCTTTACCAAATAAATCTTTGAACAGTACCTATTAGCTTGCTACTTTTGCCCTTTTAACCCTACACATATAACACTGTCACTGTCAGGTGGTGTCTGAGTTCTTAAATTTGAAAAGCTGTAAATCTGAATTATATACATCTTATGTGCCATACTATATTTTTAAAAACATAATTGTCCAACGTCTAATTTTGATATTTATCCTTTATGTTATATTTCCCCCCAATTTTTCTGCTTTCAAGCCACATTTTGAGAAGAGGTTTGACCCTATTCCTTTAGCTTCTTGTGTAATTCTGATTAACCCCTAATAATCTGAGCACTTCTTGTTGCTTCTATGTTTATAATTTTTATTTCGCCAACATAAAGAACTTGTATCTGGTTTTAATGAACACGCAATATTTGCATACTCAGATTAAAGATTCCTTGTAATATGGTTCTTTTTTTATTGTCAAAGTAAATTTATTTCCTAAGTATGGAGTAGGGACTATTTTTGCTTGTTTGTTTTTGAGTAACACCTGGCAGTGTTCAGTCTCTGTGCTCAGAAATCGCTCCTGGCAGACATGGAGGACCATTTGGGATGCCGAGATTCAAACCACAGTCTATTCTGGATCGGCTGCATGCAAGGCAAATGCCCTACTGTTGTGCTATCTCTCGGGTCCCCAAAAAGGGCTTTTTAAAAAATGTTTCCTCTCACATTCTCTCTAGAAGGGAGGAAGTGATTTTTGGGGGCTTTTTAAAAATGAAACCCTGATATTTTGTTTATGAAGGAAAATGACCTATTTTCTGAAAAAAATATTTTTTGATTAGTAGTCCAAGAGTATAAACAAACTCAGATAGATATCAGTTACTCCTCCCTCCACCTTTTTGGTAGGTAGTTCTGCCTTTCTTCAGAGTTCTAGTTCTTGGTCATTGTATTTCTTGATTTTTCTCTCTAGATTTAGCTAGCTGATGACAGTATCACCTTGTCCCATAGACTTTCTTATATTTTCTTAGTTGGAGTTAACCAGTTACTCATGGATTATTTCTGGTGGAGTTTATGGGACCTGAAGCAGTGCTGGAATCAACTTCATTCAACTCAAATATCTTATCTCTAGTTCCTTATTTTTTCTTTTGGATTTTTCCTTGCTTTTTTCTTCCAAAAATAAATAATGCAAAGGAAGGGGAGAAGAGATGGGTGAAAAGTTTTATTTTGTTGCACAATTTATTCTTATTTTCTTTGAGGAGGCTCAGAACATTTACATAAGACCAAGATGAAGCCTGTTGCTTTTGCTTCTGCAGGAAGAGCCTTCTGTGTTTGCTGTAGAATAAAAGGGAATCAACTGCATGTACACATATCTAGCACTCAGTGGAAGGGTTGCAGGCACCCTTCAGAGTACTTCATGGACTTGGTGATGCTATGTTCTTTTAGCAGGTAATTGTTCTGTTAGTGAAGGTAGATGCAAGGCAAATTTTTCTCCTCTGTTAATGAAGAAAAGTTACATTTTTAAAGATGAGACACTGACTATCTGAGGTGTAAATCATAGTTACATCCTAATATCTTCTGATCTTTTTATTAATTGCCTATTCAAGTTATTTTCCAAGTCTTTCCTGATTGACAAATAAAAATTACTTTTAGAACTGTGCATATGCATGATTATTGAAATTAATCTATTAAGGTTTATAGAGTTATACTTGGACTTTTTATTTTTTATAATTTTTTTTTATTTTGATCATAGTGGCTTACATATCTTTCACATTAGTATTTTAGGTACATATTAACATTGAATCATGGGAATACCCACCACCAAATTTGTCCTCCCCCTTTCCCCCTTCCCTTTCTGTAACCCATATCCCCCATAATCCACCCCTCCCCAGGCTGCTAGAGTAGGTGGTCCCCTCTTTATCCAGCTTACTATCAGTGATCATACATCTGTTTGGTCCTGGTGTCCTCCCTTGTTTCTCCCTCTATTTGAGATTCTAACCTAGTTAAGTCGAGTTATGTGCTTTTGTTTGAGGGAGAGAAAGGCAATAGAATGGGGTAAAGATTAAGCAAAATAATAATAAAAATAAAAAATAAAAATAATAAAAAAATAAATAAAATTAATTAAAAATATGCTGAGAATGGGTGGAGTCCTTCTAGTGACTATCTCCCTCAGTTTGAGAGAGGACATGAGCAAGGTAATTGAAACACCATAACAATACAAAAATAAATGTCATATTTGATATCCAGTGAGCCCTGCAGCAACTAAGAAAGCACCACACATTAGTCTCAGTTCTGAATTCATATCATGCCAGAGTGCAAAAAGAAGGAGAAAGGTAAGGTAAAATAATATAAAAATAGAAAAGGAGTTATCCACTTCAATATCTATACCAAAATAAAGACGTCAATCAATCAATCAATCATTATATATGTGGAAAAATGATTATTTTGTGCTTTTTTTTCCTTTTCCACCTGCATAGGCACAGTAATTATTGGGAATATTATAGAGTGAATTCCCTTGGCCTAAGAGAATCAGGGTCTCTCCATCCCTGCAGTATACTGTCATAGGTTTAACTATAGACTCCTTGCATGATCCTTTACTCTCTCCTCGGTGTTTTCGTGATGTATGGAAGATTTCTGCTTCGTCATGGATGGTAAAATCAGTCCTCTGTATCTAGAGATCTTGGTGACTGTGCAGCTTGTGATGGAATGGAGCTTGTGATGAAGGCTTTCTTTGTGGTTCTAGCAGTTCTGCTTCTTCAGTGTCGTTTTACTTCATCTTCTGTAATTGGTGTTCTTGGTCATTATATTGCTCCTAGGATGGAGCCTGGGACAGAGTCTTTCGTTATGTTTCTGGAAGACCCGTTCATTTGCGGTTGTCTCAGTCAGACCTCTGGAATTGGATATCTTGTTTGTTGAACAGATTGTAGACTGAGAGCTAAGTTAGAGCTATTTGTTGCTGTTGTTGTTGGTCCCGGGATGCATACTGTTTAGTCCTGGTTGTAACGATCAGTCATCTGCATATAGCAATCTTGATTTTTGCACAGATCAGAGGGTGACATGTCTTCTGTTTTGTCTTATCGTTGGCTGGTGAGGAGGGATAACTTGCTCTTAGATCTAGTTGTCCCCATTTCCTTGTTGTCAGGTTACCAATTTAGAGCTGGTGTAAGTTGGCGTAAGAGCAGTATTATGAATGCCTTGGTGGGACTTGGTTCCTGGAGCTGTTGTGGAGAACTCTGTCATTTTTATGTCTGGGATCCAGGAATCAAGGCTGGATGGTCGGTGCCTAATTCCTTGGAGTCTAGGTTGGTTCCCCATGACATGCATTCAGGGTGGGAGATGTCCCTGTATTGTAAAAAGTGTAAGTTCTTATCCCTAGTAGATAAGAGCTTGTTTTACAGGTAAAATTTCCCCTATTTTTAATATGCCTATGCCGGAAAAAGTGGTCTCTCCACCCCCAAATCCACCAACAACACAATGTATACTTGGACTTTTTAAAATTAAATCTACAGACTTCTTTACCTGTTCTACGTTGTCTTAGGTGACCAACAGTTACTCTCTACAAAATGATACATATATGTATTTTCTCCAGATCTGCACAATTATTAGTCCTCAGGCTCTACCTTTCTTTTCCTTTTTAATCTATTTAGAAATTATTATTATTTGAGGGCAGCATTTTTGTGGTACTTTGGGACTCTGCCCTGTCCCTATGTCTAGATGGTAGGACATATTGTTTCAAAGTATTTATCTTTAAATGTTTATTTGAACTCTAGTGCATGCTCTATAAAATGCTTTTTAAATATTTGGTTAGAATGACTTATTATATTTATAATTAAATTAATATCATTAATCTGGGTCAAATTTTAACAAATAACTCAGGGTTGGTTGAAAACTGAAAGGAGTGGAATGAGTTTAATTCCTGATATTACAGGCACTCCAACTACCAGGCTTCTGAGCACCTGGGTTGGTTGGGCTTGTTTGCTTCCAGTACAGTTGGACTGAGATACTTTACTATGTCTAAGTAGTATCACTTTACTAGGTCAAATAGAGCCTTCTGGCCCCACAGGTCAAATTTTGGCATGAATGCTCTCTGGGACCCCTAAACATAGATCAAAAGCAAGCCCCAAATAAAAAATATAACAAAAATAGTTTTAATAAACATATAGACTAATTCTTAAAGCAAATGAGAAAAGAAAATATTACAATGTTCTTATAGAACTATTAGAGGCAAAACAGCAACCCCTTTTGTCCCAGGGATTGTTAGAGGGAAAAAATATTCTCATTGGAGAGTTAATGAAGAAGCAAATTCACTGCAGAAGATGGAGCACAGATGTATGATATAATCTCATTCTTCAATATTTATTGAATGGATTCTGGGGAACTGAACACATACACACACAACCACATGGGCATAGACAAGCAAAGGCACACACAGACATTAACAGGTTGTTTATTTTAATTTATTAATTTTTGATTTTGTGAGTCACACCCAGCAGCGCTCAGGGGTTACTCTAGCTCTGCGCTCAGAAATCAGTCCTGGCAGGCTCGGGGGGACCATATGGGATGCTGGTATTTGAACCACCATCCGTCTGCAAGCAAGGCAAACGCCCTACCTCCATGCTCTCTTCAACCCCAACAGATTGTTTAATTTTGGCGGCATCATCTCAAATTTTCTCCTTGAAAATACTTCTTGTTAAGAGTCTCATAATATATGTCTGCTAAGGATGAAGATAATAGATAACTATGGTATTGCCCAAGCCTTCTCCCATTTCATGTAATTATGACTATTTTAAAAAGAACCATAACATTTAAATAATTTATTTTATTTAGAGATCAGAGGTGCTCAGGGGAACCTTTCTAGCCATGGTGGAATGGTGGTCCTTTGTTCTGGCCCTATCTGTGTGGTACTAGATCAGCAATGCTTAAGGGTTCACAGGGACTAACAATAGTGGCAGGGATAGTGGGAAAGACTCTTTGAAACCAAATCCATAACCTAGCACTTGAGCCTTCTCCCAAGTTCTTCAATATAATTTATTTTAAGGACTTTTGTCACTAGTACATGTCTCCATAACTATTGCTTGGCCTAATACCTTAATCAATTTTAATTCCTGTCTCTTTTGCTCAATATATACACTCTTAGAAGAGCACACACCTACTAAGCAATAGGGTTGCAGTGACTTGTGTATTGACTCATTATTTCTACATAGGAAAATCAATTCAATTGCATGGTGATAGCTATTTTTCTTAAAAAGAACATTTTCAAACAAAAGCAGAAATAAATATGTAGTAACATTGATTTTAACAAGTATTTTATGGTTAATTTGTTGATTCTTATCAGTGACAGTTATAAGGAATGTTCAGTGTTTCTTATTGGTGGAAGAAAGACAAAGAAGACAAATTTCTGCTTACAGGTCAGATGTAACCAAGGGAGTGGAAATGGACTCATAAAATATGATAAAACTCAGATACATTGAGATCAATATTAGATGCTAGGGAATATGAGAGCAAGGATGAAGGGTCTGTTAGTTATCCCACCAAAGTTGATGGGTAGTAAAAGTGAAAGATTTTGTTGAATCTGATGCCTAAATTTAGCATAAATAGATTAAGATTGGCTTAAGGAGATTAATAAGGTGGATTTTTGAAAGATTATTGAGGTGGTTGGAAAAGAGAGAATGATATTTTTGGAAAAGGCATCATAAAGCAAACCTTTGGAGTCCAGAAAGCACTGGATTTTGTAGTGAATATGAAATGGTTTAACAAACATTGCTGGAGGATAAAGCAGCGAGAGGGAGGGAAGATAAATGGGGCAAGATAATTAGTCAGAGGTGTTGTCTGTCATGTTAAAGATTCTAGACCTTTTTCTATAGCTGATGGAAAGTTTAAAAGTGGACATGGCATGGTTCTTTTGTTAATCCAACCATAACTTCAATTCTTTTCCACTTTGAGGAACTGCTGGGCATTTGTCAACCCAATGGGGTTGGAGGTATTTGTCTCCTGATGGGTGGACAAGCTGAATTCTTCAGAGAGATGCTGCCTGACCCATATGGCCTGCTGACAGTTTGACAGTTGACAGCTTTTAGTCAGAGTAGACTCACTTAAGCTGCTTACCCATCCTGAGGCATGCACACGGCCAGAGCCTGGACTTCACATCATTCTGGCTGTCTTAATTGGGCACTAATTAAATGTTTTGGCTGGAAACCTCTCCTTGCCATGGCTGAATGGACACATTTGAGGCCAATATTTCAGGGAAACATCTTGTTAGGCTGATCTGATTCCCTGTTTAAAAAGAAAACGCACATATTCAGTTTGTTTCTCTGATTTCTGCTTAAATATTAATCTAGTTTATTTTCCTGTTAGAAAAATATCGTAAGTTTTAAAACATTAACATGCGTTCTTGCATGTATATGCGCATATCACATGTTTGTATACTAGATATACTGATGTGTATGGATATATTCATATGTGTCTGTTTACAGCTCATCATATGTAATACTGAAAATGAGAGAGAACACAGTTTTGTCACAGAAAGCTAGAAGTTACATCTGAATCTGATTTTCACTTTAGGTTAAACATGCAATCTTATGGCGTTGTTTTTGTCTATTTGAGAATCCTAAGAAAGCAAACTAGAATTTTTACTATACTAGTTTAGAATGAAGTAGGAGGTGAGGGTGGCTCATTTCTAAATCCCAGGTGATTTACAAATTGAAGGAAGAGGGCATGAGGTCTGTTTTCAATCTCACTTAGCTTTTACATGTTGATAAAGATTTCGACCTCAAACCAACTCCAAGGCACAGTAGGAATCTAAGGGTTAAAGCTCTAAAAGGTCCCACTTTCAAACTGCAAGGTATGCGGAGACTGGCCTGAACTGTCAACATGGAATAGACTACCCTTGTGTGAACCTTCAGAAGTTCATTTTGTCACTGTCAAAGGTATTGGTGTGGATTACTTTTAATAGGAAATAGCAATTAGAAATGTCTCCATTTGCTGAAATTAAACCTCATACACGTTATTGTAAAATAAACCTTTATTGCTATAATACTTTTTTCTAAAACAATAACACAATTATGCTAAGCAGGACTAATGTAATAATTGGGACTTTGAGAATTTAAAATTAATTTCTAAATTATAAGCTTTTACCAAAAAAATCAGAATTAGATAGCATAGTTTGAAGACGATTTATACTTAGAAAAAATTTATGTATCTTGAACTATTTAAATCATCTAAATATAAATGCATTAAGGTAATAGTAATATGTATTATATCTGTTAAGTATAGCTTTATATAAAAAAATCAATGAGCTTTATATAAAAAATCTTGAATGTATTTGCATTGATTACTAAGGACTAACATCTTCATAATTGCAATTGTAAAATCTGAACTAAAGTAGATTTCAAAAATCTATGATGTTTATACTACTTTGGATCTTATATACACATTACAGTGCATATTGAACTTTCTAATATTCACTTTCTTTAATAAAATGTTTTCTTTTTACCATTCTCCTTCATATCTACTCCTCCCACCTTTTTGGTTGTTGTTGTTCTGAGCAATGATTCTGTGTGTTCTTTTCCTATTTAAAATTTAAAGAGTTACATTTGGGAAAGGAACAATGTAGGGGAAAGAAACCCCTGGAGTGTGTCTGATGTGATCGTTCTCCTCTGAGCCCCCTTACCCCCTGCTGTGGGGCTGTGGGAGCGCTAAATGATAATGCCTGATACCTTCCTGAATAAAGCTTGACATGGTTTCCAGCTGTGAGCATGTGATCAGTTTTCATGTTTGATTTTTGCACACAAGCATACTACTGCAAGAATGTCCACAAACTACTTCATAAATGTTTAAGAGAGGAATGGCGATTGAGTGAATTGAACATTAAACAAACACTGAGTACATTTAAAAAAAAAAGCTCTTCATTTTAGAAAGCTGTTTCTGTTCAAACCCATAATTAAAAAATAATTTATATTTAATGGTCAGGTGTAAACAGAAAAGCAACTTTCAATGAATTGACTTTTAGGCTAATTCTAGCCTGAAATGAACTCTCCAAATAGAAAAGATAATATATTGCTCCCTACACTTTGTGATAATGATGAAATGTGATTATGCTTATGCAATGAGTTGAATCTTTGTAAGAAACATGGACTAATATATTCTCTATTATGGTATCTTAAAATGGAGTCTCATAGGTTGTAATTTTTAAACCCATAGTTTTCTTGAAGTGACATTTTGCACATATTGTGATCTTGGGTTTAGTATATATTTTGACTTGCAGTCTTATGTGAGATTTTTGGTTATACTATATCCTTACCTATCAAATTGTTCTGTTTCAACAGCATTTTATAGAAGATATTATATATTACTGTTAGTTTATTGATAACCATTAAGAAGCCATTTCTTTAAAACAGTTATTTTACTTTTATTTTTGTTTTGTTTTTGGGCACCACCCCTTTGACGCTTAGTGGCTACTCCTGGCTAGGCGCTCAGAAATCGCCCCTGGTTTGGGGGAACCATATGGGACACCGGGGATTGAACCACAGTCCATCCTAGGCTAGTGCTTACAAGGCAAACACCTTACCTCTAGCGCCACCTCTCCAGCCCCTAAAACAGTTATTTTTTAAAATATATTTTTATTTTAATCATAGTGCTTACATATCGTTGACAATAATATTTTAGGGACATATTAACATAAAATCAGGGGAATTCCCATCACTGAATTGTCCTCACTCCACCTCCGTTCTCGTTCTGCCTCCCATATCCTACTCCCTCACCCCTAGGGCTGCTAGCATGAGTGGCCTAGCTTACTACTTAGTGATCTTACACCTAAACAGTTATTTTAAATAAAAATAAGACACTACTAAGAAAATAAGATACTGGAAAATTTTATGATAATTTGGAAAACCTGCTTTGGTCATATGAAGTGGGTATTATACAATGATATTTATTAACAGTATGACTCATCACATACTTTTGGTTCACTAACCAGTATAGAATGAGATAGGAAGGTAGAACCTGAAGAAGTTTAGTAGAAAATGAAAACTTTTTTTTTTTTTTGGTTTTTGGGCCACACCCGGTGACGCTCAGGGGTTACTCCTGGCTATTTGCTCAGAAGTCGCTCCTGGCAGGCACGGGGGAACATATGGGGAACCGGGGGATCGAACTGCAGTCTGTCCTAGGTTAGCGCAGGCATCTTACCTCCAGCACCACCACCCGGTTTTATTTAAATGATAAATGGTTTACCATTAGTTGGAGTTTAATGGTTCAGAAATGAGAGACACATCACCATTCTTAAATTAATAAAAAGTATTTTAGACCCTTCTTTTTTTATATAATAATATCTTTATTTAAACACCATGATCACAAATACAATTATAGTTGGGTTTCAGTCATAAAAAAATACCCCCCTTCACAAGTGCAACGTTCCCACCATCAATGTCCCCATCTCTCCCTCCCCTACCTTACGTCTGTATTCAAGACAGGCTTTCTACATCCCTCACTCACTGACATTGTTATGATAGTTCTCAGCGTAGTTATTTCTCTAACTGTACTCACCACTCTTTGTGGTGATCTTCCTATCTTAAGCCGGTCCTTCCAGCCCTAATCTCTGGGAATTATTTCAATGTCTTTAATTTTTCTTAAATGCCATAGATGAGTGAGACTATTCTATGTCTATCTTTCTCCCTCTGACTTATTTCAATCAGCATCATAGATTCCATGTACATCCATGTATAGGAAAATTTCATGACTTCATCTCTCCTGATGGGACCCTTCCTTTTTAGGCCATGTACTGTGGAACTCAGGGATTACTACTGGCTCTTCACTCAGAAATTACTCCTGGAATGCTCAGGGGACCATTTGGGATACCAGGGATTGAAATTGGGTTGTCTGCATGCAAGGCAAATGTCCTACCCCTGTACTTTAGCTCTGGCATTAATTAACCATATATTTTTAAAAATGAAAAGAAACAATCTTTTTTGAGGGAGTGTGAGGGGGCTCCCCTGGCAGTGTTCCAAGTTTACTCCTGGATCTGTGCTTAGAGATCACTCCTGATGATGCTTGAGGGAACCTAAGTGGTGTGGGGTTTTGTCTGGTTGGCAGAAATGTATTTGGTGTCAGAGATTGAAGTAGGGTTAGCTGTGTGCATAATAAAGTCTCTTACCCCCTGTGCTATTTCCCCAAACAGCTATTTTTATGCCTAAATCTTGATTTTCTCCTGTTCTCAATCTTGTTCATGAGGAACTAGTGTGAAGGACAGCAACTACTATATCTAGAGAGATTCAAGGGGTCAAGTTTCTCAGCTGAAGTAGAAAAGCACAAACATGGGGCTGCCGTGATAGTACAGTGGCAAGGCATTTGTCTTATGCAATTGACATGGAATGGACCAGGGTTTGCTTTCTGGAATCCCATATGGTCCCCCGAGCCTGCCAGGAGCGATTTTTGACCACAAAGCCAGGAGTAAACCCAGAGCACAGCAAGGTGTGGTCCAAAAACCAAAAATAAAAAGTCCACAAACATTCCATTTCAAACTTTGACTTTTGAAGTTGTGACTGAATGCAAAAATGTAAATGAGCCTGCTATAAACTATATTTGTTTCTAGTTTCTAGTGTATATTCTTTAAATTAGAATATTTCTACTTTTACTTGTTTTCTTTTCTTTTAGAAATCTGGTATTTCCCAATTATTTTCTAATTATTGACAATTTTTAGCTATGACTTACTATGGTTGATAATACTGAATCATTGCAGACTTTCAGTCACAATCTTTGGGTAGTTCATTACAATTCCAAAGAAGACAGATAAGTAAGGAAGATAAATGGCAGTTAGTCATTAAAATCTCTGAAGAGATAAGAAAACTACTTACTGACATTGTTTTCATGAACTTTTCTCATAAACACACTGAAAGGACAATGTTAGTCATTCACATAAACACTGAATTGTGAATTTTTGGGGGGAGGAAATAAAGACTTTCCAATCTTAATTTGGATTTTCATAAGTTAATAACTTTGTCCCTTATTACAGAGGCACACAGATACATATAAACTATAGACAGGTGAAAAAATGTCTATGCAAAATAGACATGCAAAACACATGTCAAATATATACTAAATATATAGAAGAGATATGTTAGACAGATTCAGTATATGCTAAATAAGTATATGGTACCATATTTACATATCCATTTCTTTATATTTTGGTACAGGGCTGCTACCCTGCAGTACTTGAAGGAGAATATCATGCTTGGGACTGGCATTTGGAGTCCATGTACAAGGCAAACAATTTAGTTCTCTGTATCTTTCTCTTTGTATCTCTTTCTCTCCTTGCCCCCCCTCCCCCTCTCTTGTTGGCCACACTCTTTTGACGCTCAGGGATTACTCCTGGCTATGCACTCAGAAATTGCTCCTAGCTTTGAGGGACCATATGGGACACCAATGGACCGTTGTCTGTCCTAGGCTAGCACTTGCAAGGCAGACGTCTTACTTCTAGTGCTACCGCTCTGGTCCCTCTATTTTTCTTGAGGTTCACACGCTGGCTTTCTTCAAGGTATATACCTGGCTCAATGCTCAGGAATCATTGCTGACCATGTCTCAGGGAGCATAGATAGTGCTGTGGGTTGAAGCCCAGTTACCCATGTACAAGGCAAGTATCTTACCCCTGTACTATCTAACGAGTTCTGATCTGTACATCTTTTTACATATCTAAACATACACTATTCTATGATGTGTGAAATTAGTAAATGGTCATCTTTCTTCCTTTTGGCATTTTAGAATAAAAAAGAATATAGTGTTTGAAGACATATGGGCTATTGGAATAGTCATTTTTCAGGATTAAAACTTCTCAAACTAGTTAGAATTTGGAGACAAAAAGGAGTGAGAAGAAAATTGTCAGAAAATATATAATAAGCAATGCTATTGTCATGAGCAAAGTGGACTTTGTCTAATTCCACATTTGCACACTTTAGGTATTTCTTCTGTTAAATTCAAATAATAATATTTCTCACTCTCTATCCTAAATCGCCATTCAAAAATTCTTGCTATATACTAAATAACTCACAATTAGGACCATTTTTAAGTACAGCAGGGGAATAAACCTGTGTGTATGTGTGTGTATGTGTGTGCATCTTTGTGTATGTGAATGAAAGAGGGAAAACTTCCTGGAATTCCCTTCCACTTTTCAGACATCATTTCATAATTTATTGTGAGAACTGAAATGCCTTTGTTTCAACCAATCACTTACAAGAAGGGTGGATTTTTTCCCCCTGTGTTAATCAAGTAGATGATTGTGGTTAGATCCAAACAAGAATGATCTATCCTCTAAATCTATATCCTCTAAATCTATTTCAATTAAAATTAAAATTAAGAAAGAATATTTGTGATTCTCTGAGAGTAGATTTGTATGGAGTCGTTGCATATTGTATCATTGAATCCTGTTTGATTTAGAAAGATGTCAGTGACTTTTAGGATTTTTTTTAAATTTAAGTTATTTAAAAATTCTTATGAGGGTATAGATTAATAAAATCTATACAATTATATAACCTTATCTTCTTGGTAAATCCAAACTCTTAATCTGTTCACACCAACACTGTTTCCCAATTAAACAGCCAAAAGAGTCAGTCCTAGAATGGATTAATGACCTGCAAAATTCCATTTAAACATAGCCATTCTTGAGTTTTATTAGTGGAAAAATACAAACTGGTCTGTGGTCATGGATTATTACAGATTCACTCCAGACTGCTGAATTGAACTCTGATGAACCTGCGACACTCTCCATTAAACCTCAAAATGAGCTTTCTCTTAATTGGGGAGTAAGAAGGGAAAAGTAAACTAGTGACTGGGAAATGCCAGACTGGCGAATCATTGCTTTATTTTGAACAGAAAGTTGAAACATTTTTAGGTGTGCATGGAGGTGAAGGAGAGGAAACGGGAAAATAAATATATTCGTGCCTTTATTAAGTCAGGTAATAGTATTTTAAAATTCTAAATACAATACAAAACCAAGGAAATATTTTAGATGCTTTTAGATTATAAATAATTTCAGAAGGGCCAAAGGGATTGCGCAACAGCTGAGCACATGTTTTACATACAGGAAGCCTAGTTAGATCCTTGGCATTGTATGGTCCTTAGAGTACTACCAGGGAGACCCCCAAGAACATATCTAGGAACACCTGAGCACATCTGGGAGTGGTACCAAAAAACAAACAAACAAACAAACAAATAAGAAGTTGATTGCAGCAACATTGGCCAGGTTAACAATTATTGAAAAATTGAAAAAAGCATTTTATATATTTTATTAAAACATGTTCTAAAAATACTCTAGTAAAAAAAGAAAACTTTCCCCCCACAGTCCAGGCGAGAATGATATTTAAAATAATTAAAAACTTTGGTTAAAAATTGTGATAAATATTGTGAAGAAAATATGCAGAGAAACATAATTTTCATAGTTGCTGAGAAATGGTCAGTCTGACCAGAGCGTAGTACCTTGAGGGCTGGTGAAATGAAACTGGAAAATAAGCAAGGACCAGGCATGAAGACTAAAGCTATTTCATTGCAACTATTATAACAATAATAAAAAAAATAACAAAGCGATGTCACAGTTTTTATATTAAGTGCAGAGTAATATTTGCATATGCTATTAACACAAAGATATTTACATAATAAAAGCAGATGATATAAGTAGATTATAACATACTGAGATTTAAAAAATATATTTGGGGTCACAACCGGTGAAGCTTAGGGGTTACTCCTGGCTATGTGCTTAAAAATTGCTCCTGGCTTGGGGCACCATATGGGACACTGGGTATTGAACCAAGATGCTTCCTGGGTCAGCCGCGCGTAAGGCAAACACCCTACAGTTGTGCTATCACTCTGGCCTCTCACTGTTTTTTGGGTGTGGCCCCAAAATAACAACAACAAAAAATAGTGTGAATGAATTAAGATGAACAAATGAATTGCCAAGTCAAATATGGGACAATCTTTATAGCCAAGTCATTTTTTCAGTAGCCAACAAAACAGATTTTCCTGTCATTATATGACTCTGAGAAAATATAAATATAGTTTGTATACTAATGGAAATATGAAATATGCTTATCTGGGTCCAGAGAGATAGCATGGAGGTAAGGTGTTTGCCTTTCATGGAAACCTTTCATGGTTCAAATCCCGGTGTCCCACATGGTCCCCGGAATCTGCCAGGGGCAATTTCTGAGTATGGAGTCAGGAGTAACCCCTGAGCACTGCCGGGGTGTGACCCAAAGACCAAAAGAAAAAAAAAAAAGAAGAAAAGAAAAGAAAAGAAATATGCTTATCTCAATTACTTCTGGGGCCAGAAAGATAGCACAGCGAGCGGTAGGGCTTTTACTTGTATGCAGGCAACCTAGAATGGACAATGATTCGAATCCTATATGGTCAATCCTATATGGTTCCTCGAGCCTGCCAGGAGCAATTTCTGAACACAGAGCCAGGAATAACCCCTGAGCACCACCGGGTGTGACCCCAAAAAACAAAAACAAAAAAATAAAAAGAAAGAAAAGATACCATTCTTTCCCGGATTATCTATTTAAATGAAATTTATTTCTTTCATTTTTTTTGAAGCCTTGACTTTCTTTAAAATTAAAGGTACTTAATGTATAGAAAATTGCCAAGCGACTTTAGAAGGAATCAAGAAACCCAAATGAGTCTCTACCTTACAATTTTTAGAATTCAGACTTATAGCTGATTAGTTTGTTTGTCTTTTCATATATATAAAATACATATTTAAATGTTTCCTATT